>JASGAT010395442.1:0-25112 GCA_030220025.1 Chelon auratus
TCCTCCTCCTCCTCCCTTTCTCCACAGTCTGTGGACCACCCCGAAACAGGAAGTTCACTTTTTGTTTTTCTTAAAAAAAAAAGAAGAAGAAAAAAAAAAGAGGAGCACGCTGCTTCAGTTTTTCCCCACAAACTTTACATGCGCCCCCAGACACCCAGCCGAACTGCTAGATTATCACTTTATCGCCGTTTCGTCTGCAACAAAACCCAAATACTTTTGCAGCGTTACAGTGAGTTATATAAAGACATTACAGCATGTTTATAAAATACTTGTGTGGACATGGCTGCGTCTATATAAAGTGCGATGCCGTCTAGCAATTGGGATAATCTATCTATAAACGTTTGTGTTTACTTTATTAGTGTAACTTCATAGCAGCTCCTCGGACAGCGTGTGTGGCTGGCTACGTGTGGGGATGCTGCAGATTGCTGCGTCTTGCCAGGAAAACCCACCACAAAACCCGGACTGGACTTCAGTCAGCGGCATGGGAACAACCATTTTACTTAAGAGTTGAAGCTTTTTTCTTTCTAATTTGACAAAGTGAGCGACTTAATTCACCAAAACCCTTCGGCCTTGTCAGATCCTGCATCCATTTAGAATCAGCTGGTTTCTGGTCGTCTCATTTTTGTTTGGATATTTTCATCTTTGACATATACACCGATCAGTCATAACATTATGACCACCTTCCTAATATTGTGCAGGTCTCCCTTGTGCCTCCAAGACAGTTGTGACTCATCAGAGAATGGACATGAGCCTTCTGAGGGTGTCCTGTGGTGTCTGGCTACAGAATATTGTTAGTAGGGGGCCTTTGGGTCCTATGGGTTGAGGGGAGGGGCCTCTGAGGATCATCCCACAGATACTTGATCAGTTTAAAATCTAGTGAATTTGGAGGCCAGGTCAACACCTTGTTCTTGTTTTTTTTAGTTGTTCCTAAACCGTGTTTGTGTGTGTTCCTCAGGCTGCATCCTGCTGGGGATGGCTGCTGCCATCAAGGAGTGTCATTGCTATGGGGTTGGGGTGCCGGGTCTGGTCTAGGTGGGTGGTACATGTCTAAGTAACATCCACATGAATGCCAGGTCCAAAAGTTTCCCAGTAGAACATTGAATTGTCACAAGATGTTATGCCCTTCTCCTGTCAGTGACATAATACACACAGGTAGATGTCCACAATATTTTATTTCTAAAATGAAATGGTGTACATAAAAAATGATCAAGTCAGCGATACACACAAAAATAAAAAACTTCACGTAAAATACATTTTACTAAAAATCTGAAACATTTCACATTTTCCTTTTATTTCTACTTCTATTTCAAGGAAGGACAATTCTGTACCACTGACAATTCTTGGATTTATTTTACATCAGTCATATCAGATGCACAAATGTTCCTTTATCTAATCTGGTGGTGATTTACTGTAAAGGAGGCCTCTACCAAAGACTAGTTATTTCTCCGTCATCATCTAATGGTGGATAAAAGGTTTTTCTTAATGAGAATCTTAAAAAGGCACCTGGCATTTAACTGTGGAAGATGGAGTGTGGGAGGTCAACAGGCCCCCCCACTGTCAATATCTTGTCTCCAAACTACTGTAATGAGTAAATCCAGTCATACTTCATTATTCTTCCAGCATACAATTTGATATACACCCTGCTAAGATTCATATTTTGCCATGTTGGTGCTTTTACGTACCCAAGACTGTTCTTGTCCTTCCTGACTTCTTGACCTCCTGACCTCTCTGAAGCTGATGATGAGTTTTTGAACATCAGCGATCAATAACAGCCAGTCGCTGTGAAATGGTTTCCTTTATACCTGCAGCCATGACAGAAACTCAAACCCAAATGCCAGACACTTAATCGGCTAACATATCTATGATCATTAAGTCTCTGATTAAAATGATGTGACATTTAAGCTCATGCCAAATTAAGGCAGCACTCTTTGAGCTGGTATTTCATAGTGTTGTCTGGTGGTGTGAGAAGCAGTTGCTGTTTCAGGTAGTTTTAAAGAAACTAGAAGGCCTCAGTTTTATGACGTCTGTGTTATTCAACTTCCTTTCATAGAGATGCATGTGAACATCTCAACAATGTGTCTTTAGAGGTTATTATTATTATTTAGAGGTTAGTGTCATCACACTAGATTAGGAAACGTTTTGTTATTTGGGTGAGCGGCTAAAGGATTATATTTCCTATTCATACTTATGTGGATCAAGATATGGAGCAACACCTTACACACTGCAGCATTTTACCTTTCCTTTGCTAAAGGCTGTTATTATTGTTTATCATACACAGTGAAACAAACTGATAAAATAAATATATATAAACAGTCAAGTATGCCTAGAGTTTAGCTTTTGTTTTTACGCTGAAATTACATTCACACATTCAGTGGTTATTATTAATATTGCTGTGTGCAATGCTCACATTTTCATGTATTGCTCAGACTTATTGAGATGACACTACTAGCACTAACGTTTTTATATTAGATCTATTTGATCATATAAATACCTTTATTCTCTCTTTTGTCTGCACTGGCTATGAGGTGCAGTTGGAGATAGATAGATAGATAGATAGATAGATAGATAGATAGATAGATAGATAGATAGATAGATAGATAGATAGATAGATCATTCAGGCACAGTTATTCAGTTTCTTTACTATTTAAAACCAGACTTTATATAAACAATACATTTTTGGTGTATTCTGTATAATTAACACTGTTTCTCGTATATATATGTCTTTTGCACCAAACAACAATACAAATGCCTTGTATGTGTGAGCATGCATGGCAATAAATCTCACTCTGATGTTGATTCTGACAATTACTCTGTTTATTGTATTCTTATTTAATTAAATCTCCTACTTTTCTGGCCTATTGGTATGTTACTGTTTATGTGCATGGACAGGACAAATTTCTCCAATGTGTGACATGCTTATATAATGTCGTACTGATTTTGACATTCACCACCACCAGCTGGGTAAACATGATGAAAAAGTGAGTTTTAGTCATCATGTTTCAGATGAAGCAATCGTGATTCATCGCGTCACGGCTGGAGGGATTTGTTTTTGCGTACATTGGAAAACAGCTACATTCATGAAGCAGTGCAAAGCAGCAATGAAAGCTGAGTCAAAGTGTGAACAGTTGGTGACCTGAGCCGGGTCCAGTGCCCATTGAGAGCATACGGCCAGTGGTTAAATGAGATTTTGTCAATGAGAGTCGTGGGCTTTAGTCTCAATATATCTCCTGCTGTAGCTGCCAAGCAGGGAATTCTTGGCTGTAAAATCTGCCCGCAGATGCCGGAGCCATATGCTTCATCTGAGCGCGGGGAGAATACAGCACCAGCTTCACTTGAGATTATCAATGAGCGGGATTAAAGGTGAAACATTCAGTCAGCACAAGTGCATGCTCTCACTGGTCTCATTGCGTCATGCTGTGAAATCTGATGCTGGAGTATTTCAAGCTCATATCATAATAGCCTGTATATGAGTGCTCAGATTAAATTAAAAAGGGATCATTTTCACTTAATACTTCTTAAATAGTATTGCACTGACAGTTATTTTGACCAGATGGTTAAAGCTGTTCTCTGACAGATGGATGACTCCACTTTTTAAAGCTACATTCATTATTTTTTGGCCACTTGAGGGCAGCAGAACAACTAAAAATAGATATTTGACACACGGTTTAACCAGGTCATTAAGCTGGTACTTGTTGCTACATACTTTACATTTAAAATGACATCTCCGCTATATTTAGATAGTCACAAAGTTTGTATAACAGTGGCATAGTCCAAAGAGCACTAACACTTTGATGACCCTTTAATCTTTAACAGGTAGTTAATCTTTGTACCAATGAGCATTTATGATAGCCTGATCTGGCCAGACTCAATTATTTATCAGAATTTGGAGTTCATCATGGGTGGTGTATCAACCGCTACAGAGAAAACAGTAGCTCTGCAAACAATTAGAGCAAGACGTTATGCGACGTCAGTATCTGGTGGAGGCTTGATGGGGGTATCGGCAGATATTTTGTGGTAAACAGAAAACTGATGTGTACGACTGTGTCACTGTTGCTCTTCTGTCGATCGCCACATGAAGCTTAAACAATCTGATGGGCCTGGCAGATCCTCAACAGACATAATGATTGAAATGAATTAATTACTTCAGACTGGAATTCCCCCACTAAAATGGTATGGCCTGGCTTCCATCAGTGACACATCATGCTATAAAAAGACTGATGTGGTAAAGCGTGATGAAATATGATTACAGGAGTAATGAAGCTCAGATCACCAATCGTAACAAAGAATGCATGAAAAAATTTAATGAATGGTGCAAATTACAACAAGGGTCTCCACGGAGTTGAACAGCGTGGCAGAGGTTAATAATGACTCTCAAAAAACACCTTTCACATATATATAATAAAGTGATCCATTGTTATCTATAATAGCAAACTGTGCCTGCACAATTACTGTACTAAGTTTGAAATAAGTACAAATCCAGCTCACCTTTACTCTCACTAAAGCATTGAGAGGAAAGGTGAATGGGACAGAAATAAAAGTTACAGATGTCTACCTTCAAAGCTCATCGAGGGCTTACAGCACCAGATGGATTAGAGGCGAGGTAATGTTGTGGTTAAGTCAAAGCAAAAGCTGCTAGCCATTCAGTACAAGTGACCACGAGGACTCAAAGCTGCAAATAAGAGGCTGCTTCACTCCTCATTGCTCTGTCTTTAATCAGTGGAAAACATTTGGTGCAGATTTACACTGCTGAAATACACTTTTATACATTATTATGACACAGCGAGATAGCTCCACAGTTATGAAGCAAGGATATGCACATGTCACGACGTGTAAACAAACGAGCAAACACTAATAAAGACATTATTTACTGATGGTTAAAGAAAGTGTTTTATGGGTGTAGGAGCATCCATGCTTGTTTGAGGTGTTTGAGGCCACTGCAGGATACAGAGGAACGTGCAGGTTGGTCAAGTGAGGGGGAGAGAAAGCATCTGCCACTAAGATTCAGGGCAGCTGGACACCGTTCCCGCGTGCAGCAAAATCCACCAAATCTTTTACAGGATTTGTTTTTCCATTACAGATGGTCCTTTGCACATGTTTTCTTTCCATTGGCCCAGGGTCCCTGGCTGACAGTCCTGCAGCTCTGCAGGCACTGCATATAAGGGTGCGCACTGCCTGCAACGGGTCTCTGCACACTGGAGAGAAGACGTTGAAGATGAAAGCCTGAAGGCCGATAAACGGAGGGGCAGCTCTCCATGAGGGCTCTGTACCTTTAGTCACTGCAGGGTTTGAGAGGTAAGCGCTCTACAGAGGATACAACAACATCTTATGATCTTATTTTAGTCTATCGAGGGATATAATACTGCATTTACAAGTTTTGCAATCCATGCATGCAAATAAAAGTAAATTTGTGAGTTTTGCAGCACGTATTTGTTCTGCATATACCACTGTATGCTATCACATTCACTTGTGTAGTATTTCTACCATGCATTTGTTCACATGAAGAATTTTGTAACGATGTCCGCAATTTCTTCAACTGAACATTATTTTTTAGATATTAACAGAACACGTGCAGATGTGTGTGCAGATATTTTCCACGTCAGATACATTTAATAAATTTTTTAGAGATGATTTAATATGCATTAAAGACATTTAATAAAATAATCCTGGAAATACGTCACCTGTAGTGTTACAGACACATTTATTATTTTAGTTTTGATTTAATGTCAACCCATGTGCTGAATACCTCCAAATTAGAAAACATAATCACTATAGTAGCATAGTAGCATAGTAGCAATTGACAAATTATGAATTTGTCTGACAAGCAATTAATGTTTGAGAATGAATGTTTATGCATGCATCCGATGTGCATAATGGACTGAAATACTACAACTTCAAGTTAACACTGTTACTCCATGTTGAGTAGTTAGATACTGTTGTTAAATTATCATGTAGATCAGAAGCAAAGTTAGAGAAAAGTTTTGTTTCCTGTAATTTACCCAAATTACAGATTATTACAGTTATTATTATTAATGGCCATGAAGATGTTTCATTATTAATTAGAAAATGACTTTACACTGCAATGAAATAGATCTCTTCTATCATTGTTTAACAGTGCAATATTTTATTTACTACACGTGGAGCTGCACCCGTAATGAGTGGCAAACATAACTCAGTTTGACAGTGAGTAGTGTGGGAGGCAGGTGTACTATCTGCTGGCCGGTCACTGTAATCCACAGCACTGTTTTGAATGGATTATTCACACCGGCCTGTAAGATAATTTAAACAGGAGATGGGCTGAGTAAGGACATTTTACTATGTGTATTTTATTTATTTATTTATAATTGTTTGATTATTATTATTATTTTAATATGGTATATGTATTGCAGATATAATTATTGTTGCAAATAAGACAAAAAAAATAGGAAATTGAGTATATACATGCTAAAACATCACGGTGTGAATCTGAATGCTTTGTGTAATTGACTGCCTTTTCTCTATGTGTGATGTGTGTTTCCTTGTTGAAGGAATTGTGTGAACAGTGTGTTTAAAAAATGTATTTGTCAATAAAATATGACTACATGCAGTTATAAGTGACAGTATTTTGCATTGCACGTCAGCTGACAAAAATCTGAGGCTTGTGATGCGGATTAGAGAACAGATAGTTGTAAATCTTTGAGTGCAGTAAGTATATGTAATAACACTTAGTCTGACTGTCAAGTTATTATGAAAGTCAGAAAAGTAAAATTCATCTTTGCTTCTTTAAGTATACAATAAGCACTTAAAAAAAGAGAGAGAAAGAAACCTGAGTCACAGTCACCAGAGGGCAGCATTGCACAGGCTGAAAACAAGACCAACTGAAACACCATGGAAACAGTGCAGCTCTGTACACAGTATTCAATGTTAGAAAGTCATAAACTGGCAGAAGGTTATGTTATTAGTTAGAGTAAGATACACAGTTTTTATAATCTCGTTTCCAGTAGTTTTTCTGTGTCTGAAGTGGCACATTTAAATATGAAATGTATTATTCGCCTATAGCTGGACGACTCCGGTGACAAGAAGAACTTTGAAGTTACAACATGCAATTTTTATAGAATGATTTAAAACTAAAACATCCATTAACCACACATAGCCCCTTTTTCTAACGCAGAGCAGTCAAATCGCATGTGTTATTTTTCTGGTTTCATAAGTGTCGTGTGTCTGTTACAGACCTGCAGTTCTAATCAGGCAGACAGATCTTCATCTTTGTTTTATGAGACAGGAGAAGAGAGAAGTTGGCTCTTATTGTTGTACACTGGGTATGTATGCAATCACACACATACAGCGTCTACAGTCAGAACTCTTAATATGAGGAGCTGCATTATGCATTTCCAAAATGTTGAATTCATAAAACAAGAAAATGTTTTAAATCAAAGTTTAAAATGGTTGACCTGATTTATTGTTATTAATACAATAAAGCGAGTCATTTATTTTTTTTAATCTTATCCAGAATACTCTCTAAACTAAATCTGTAAGCTGTCACATTAAAAACATTACAAGCTGGCATGGCAAAAACCCGATTGGATGGCTTCTGTTTAGTTGTCTTTGACAGAATTAGGTCCACACAGGAAATTGTGTGCGGTAAGACCTGTGTGAGGGTTAAGGTGGAATAACGAGGACTGTGACATTAATTCCCTGAGCTGTGCTGATGAAAGCTCCCGTTGGATCATGGACTATTTAAATCCAGTAGCCCCTGTCCTCATTGAAACACTTCCTTACAGCCCACCTGTTTTTGAAGACACCAGGATTCAAAGTCATTCATCCAGGTTTCTTAATCCTAGCTAAAGATCTCAAGGTCATATTATCAGAATATTTGAATGTCATTTTATAATAATCGGTATTTTTCTTTTTTCTTCTTATAGTTTCACAGATTATTTTAGGCAACTGTGTAAATAACCTTAATTTGGCTCCCTCTGTTGGATGTACAAAAAAATTGTAACAGACCCCTTCCACAGCCTCTCCCACGCACAGATTGGGTCTAGAGACATATGACATAGAGATAAAGAGCCTGAACAGAGTTTGCACTAATTTCCTGGATTGCCCCATTTTTCAAATTTTCAGTTCTGGTAATTTGCCAGTGTGGTTTATTGCCCTTCCAGCAAAAAATGTCCTTCAGATTCAGTGTGTAGGATTTAAGGGGATATATGAGTAGAAATGAAATATAATATTTTTATTTACATTTCGTGAATGTGTAATCACCAGTAACTATGGAACATTGTGCTACTTAGAACGGGGCCTTCATATCAATAGGAATGGGTTCCCTCAGTGTTAAGTTCAAACTTCACAAGTTTAATCAGGTCAAATTTAATTATTTACAGTTTTATTATGATATTAAGTCACACTCATTCTGTCAAGATCTATAGCAATCAGTTAATAACATTATTATTCAATGAAGTATTCCTTTAGGGCAGATCAGTGGTGGTTAGCACTGATACCTCACAGCAAGAAGGTTCCGGGTTCGAATCCATGCGGCGACTGGGCCTTTCTGTTCATGTTCTCCCTGTGTCTGCGTGGGTTCTCTCTGGATACTCCGGCATCCTCCCACCGTCCAAAGACATGCTCGTTAGGTTAATTGGTGATTCTGAATTTGCTGTAGGTGTGCATGTGAGTGTTAGCCCTGTGATAGACTAGCGACCTGTCCAGGGTGCACCGAGCCTCTTGCCCGATGACAGCTGGGATAGGCTCCAGCCCCCCTGACCCCTCACAGGACAAGCGGTTACAGAAGCTGAATGAATGTATGAATGAATGAATGAATGAATATTCCTTCAGATATTAGCATGAACTTTTTTGAGCAGTGGAGGGGCATTCGGTTGGTTGCAATCTGCAGCTTCACCACTAGATGTCACTACGTCTGACACAGTTGTCCTCTAAAGCAACAAAAGCATGCCTTTTCCAACAAGCTCATCTGCTTGTTGTTGTTTTTTTGTCTGTCTTTATCCTAACTTTATCATGTTAGTGGCACAGAGGATTCACTGAAATACTAAAAGAAAAATAATAAAATACTTTGCACTAACAGATTAGCTGTGTTTACAAGTTGAAAACAACAAAATAAGTCAAAGCACTGCACTTCACTTAGTATGCTCATACTACAGTGTTTTCTAATTGGTGGACCTACATTTGGCCACAAACCAGAGAGGTGAAAATGCGACAATTTCATATTAACTTCTGGTATTTGCTGCCACCAAGTGGCCCCAAAAAAGAAGGTTTAAGTAACGCGTATATAGGCTACAGTGACTTCTGTGTTGTAAAACTAAAGCATAAATGTTTACCTTCAAAAAGGTTACTTTGGCTTACAGTTTGTAGATGCCACCCAGCATCATATTGCAGCATCCCAGAAGGACCTTACAAAAGTTTAATCATGCTCAGCAGTACCCTTAGCTAATCTAACTGGGTGGAAAGCTAGAAAGAAATCATTTAGGCCACAAACTGTTTGCTCAAGCTAGCTGTAACGTTGGAAGAGGTTGGAGAGGTGTGGGATCTGGGATGCATTTCTATGGACATGAATGTTTTGGTGATCCTTGTTTCTGTCATGCAAGTTGAAGCAGCTGCAACCAACTTTATCAAGTCACTAGCACTGGCAGATTGATTCCCGGTACAGTTATCTGAGTTCTGCGGAGACAGCTCATCCCTACCAACTTTGACACATCATAAAGAGCATATTGTACCTGAGATTGGCAAGGTTCAGCAGCAATCAGACTAGATTTGGACTTGGTCCTGGGAACCAGAAGAAGACCTGTGTACCCGGTATGCTCCAGGCAAACTCTTCAGCCACCATTGGACCAAGCCAATTTGTATATCAGGGCTGTTGCGCAAATTCAGTATGGTTTTCTAAAACAAGTCTTTATGTGTCTCTTGTTTTGGCTGCTGCAATACCCTCAAACCAAATGGATGAAGTCTCTGGAGCCATGGTCCAAGGATTCATCTACTTCTATCTTCAGTCCAGTTTACATCAACAAGACAAGTTGGTGCTTCAGAGAATCTTCAAGCAAGGTATGTACGTCAGTCAACAATTTGGAGTTGACCGTGTCACCAAAATTAACCTCTGATGCACGCACTCTACATGCACGTAGTGTACGTAAATACTCTGTGGTCAGTATACCCAAGATTCATAGCTACTTTGACTAGAGAAACACAGGACGCAAAAAAGGACAATGTCTGTTGCCTTTTTTGTCTGTTGCCTTTTTTTTTTTTTTTGCTCTAGATTACATTATTGCTTACTGTGTTGTTTCTCGTTTACAATTTGGAAACGACGATCAGTCAAAGCACTGCACAATTTGTGCACTTCGTATTCTCATAGCAGTGTTTTCTCCTTTGTACATCAAATGAACCATCAGGCATACCCTGTTGCTCGGACACCTTCTTCATGCAGTGTCCATGTAAAATTGTGTCTCCAGTTGTCTCCGATAGATAGATCTGTGAACTGAGCTGTAATTCCATTGAGACATTAACATATATCTTATGTTGTTTCAAATTTAGATGATGCCAAAGACGGTGAAGGACTGCCTCTTGGATCTGGGTGTTCTTTTGGAGTCAGAAGTGGAAGCTGCCAAGCGAGTACTGTAAGCTACAAGTGGCACAGACTTGAGTCAGGTTGACAGGTATAAATGTTGGTTTGGTATCCTTGTTAGGCTTTTAAATGTGGATGTTATGATGTGTTTAGACAAGAGATCTAGGCGCCAACTCTGACTTGCCTCAGGCTTAGGGCTTAGAAGGGATTCCCATATGTTTTTCAGACAGGGAGAGAACTTTGAAAGCTTGACTGGGAGCTTTCTGACAAGGACAAAGTCGTGTTTTAGTGAGCTACTGTATCGTTATAAGTTTGTAACCTTTTCAAGCTCCATGAATTGATCACTTTGAGCAGATCCCATGTCACACCAGCTTATTTGACACCGAAGGTGCTTCAAACATTTAAAAATGTCTCTGTAGGCTCCGGACAGTAAGCGTCCCTGCAACATTTTTTAAGTGACATTCAAAGTGACTTTCAAAAGCGCCTTTTCCACCTTTGATCCACCAAATGTTTCTTCTCTCATAGTGGAACTGTGATTTTAGCAACAAGCAGAGGCTTGGAAGTCAGATGCTACAACCTAATCACTAGTGATACAAAGTCAACATGTTTGAATAGAACATTTTGGCATGCCCAGACGCATTACTCTTACAGAGACAGGCTCATTTCATTCTCAAATGCCAAGCTAAATGTACATGCAACCTAATCATCTTGAAGTAAGCTTGCACATGTTCTACTGTAGTATAACCAACACAAAAGAAGCACCACAAACACATGGTTGGAGTAGTTCAAGGATATGTCTGCTAGTGCACTGACTGTACATCAATTGATGGTATAAGAGTCTTTCCTCATTCCTCATTCCTCTCATTTTGATGCCTCGTGGCAAATATTATTATCCAGCCTCAGTGCTTATTTTGATCAGTAAACATCAGCAACAAATTCTTGCTCAACAATGAGCTGGAATGCCTGTATTTCATAGGTACGTTTCACACCTCATCACTAATCATACACACTTCCAGAGCTGTATCTTTAATCTTCACCTTCATTTTCACAGACCCATAGACTCAAACAATAAATCTAGTGCCACCTGCTGACCAAACTGCAAATATAATTATAACAGCCGACAGTATTCATTATTTCCAGCCGTGTTTTTGGTGACAGTATCCAAACAGTGGCACTGATTGGGAATTCATGATACCTCAGACAAATGTTCGTCTAGACATGATGTACTGATTACCCCCACCATTTAAAAGATGATGACACAGACACATAACCCTTTTACGTCTGATTCTTGTGCAAGGTGGCTGTGTTTATGGCCCCTGATCTCAAATATTGGTTTTGATCTGGAGTCAAGTTGGCAACCTTGGAATTTGAAGTTCTTGGAGGTAAACGTGACAGAGTAAACAGCATGATCGCACTAAAGTAGGAGTGGTTTTAATTGGATTTTTTCTCTGTAGCAAATCTGAATTAGTGAACCTCAAGCTTATTACCCGAACAACGCCACCATGTGGCAAAACTGAACAGACTGATGCACAATTTGGTAAACAGTGGCAGCGCACCAACAGATGCACTGTCAACGGCTTGGCAGGCCCTCTATAGCTGATTTGCACGTTTCTATAAGAGATAAAGATGATGATGAAAAATATTATTAATAATAATAATAGTTTTGATATTTTACGATAAGTTCAAAATTCAACACCAGTTTATCTTAAATATTTTGCTGAAAGATATATTAATAAAGGGTCTCTGAGAAAAAATATTTTAGATTTAAGATATTGATATAATAATTTAGCAGTTTAATAATATGCACCCTAACCCGGGCCATTTTGGAGCACATTTACATGGCTTTTAGTCAAGTGTAGCTAATAATTATTTGCCAGCAGTCAGTGTTATTTAATTTCTCACACACAGTGTAAATGATGATGTATTATACGATTTGACAGGTTGTCCAGTAATTACAATTCTTTCGTTAATATGATGTCCACAGAATGGATGACAGCGTATAAGAGTACATCTCTGCAATTACAGTCTTTGATACAAATACAATTTAAGCAGTTTAATTTATCCAGTGATGACGGCTGAAATCAAATGACCTCTTTTACAGTGGTCAACAAGTCCAGAACAAATCTTCTACTGAGTTCACATTAAGGATGCAGGACATTGTTCTGTAACAGGGCACTTCTGATGTAACACAGAGATTTAACAGGTAACTGGGTCCCTCCTAATGGGATCATCCTGTGGATTTAAAAGTTATTTGAAGTGCTGCTTTCATCAGTGCAAGTATACAGAAAACATCTCAGATCTAGGCCATTCGGAATGGCCACAGAGTTACCACTAGGGTTGAACTTAGTGTTCATAATCTTACATTTTTGCATGACATAACACATGACACTTATTAGTTGTTGGATGTGTTCTATCATAACAATGCTTCATACCAAACGAACATCTTTGTAACCACTGCCCGATTTAAGTAAAGTTTAAATATTTTCCTCGAATCAATACATAGTGAATATTGATGCATGAAATATGCGAAATGAAACTGCATAACACCGTGAAACTGCCACAGAAATATCTCAGTGAAAAAAGCTCCAGCAGGAGTGTTTGGGTGAAGTGCATGATTGTGCTAGTTCACACAGCTGATAAGCCTACATTTTAGATTGTTAAATTAAATAATAGTTCTGTCCCCTGTTTAGGGATTTAACATACAGTCGGACAGACATACAGTTTGTCACAGATTCATTTCATTTTGGAGTTCTTACTGTGCATAGCTGTTTGTGCACTAATCTATACACTCGACATAACACTGTTGTTCACTGTTTACCTGAAGCCTGCCGGGGGAAAGGAGAGAGTGTGAGAACGATCCCTTCCCGTGTTGTCCTGTCATGACACTGCGGGGGACGAGCCTGACTGACATCTTAACTCTACCCCAGGGGATTTGCAGGATTGCGAACGGAGTGAAGGATTAGGGTTTTAGTGGCACACAGCAAACAGTGGGTCAGTGTGTCAGTGTATCAGTGAGTCAGTAGGCTTTTATTTTTCCCAGAGCAGGTCGTCTATCTGCTTTCCATGAGCGCGTCCAGCGCTGTCACTTCCTGGTGACAAAGAGTACTCACCTTCTCTCATGAACAGTCCCCATGCCCTGAAACCATCACACGTGCAGCCAGACACTCAGCCTTTAGCCGTGTTCTTCACCCAGCATCATCAGCAGGGCTCTTTACTCACATGTTTATCTGTCACACCATTATTTGATTAGTTATTGAACTTTTGCAGAACAGATTCTATGAAATTCCCCACATCTCAGTCACTACTGGGATGCTGAATAAATTTAAAGATCACAAACTTTCTAAGTTTATATATCCAGGGTGTGCTGCAACGAGGCACAGACTGAGCTACAAGAAATACAACACGTAAAACACCTGTATTGGGCCAGACCTATTGTTTTGGCTTTGTTTGACCAAGTTTTCAGGCATCCACTGATGAAACATCCGTAGTCACACAAAAAGCAATGGAGGTAAATGGAAATTAAATATTTTTTTGTTTAAAACATCAATGTCGCTCCCTCGATACAATGTCCTGATTACCCTAGCATTCTAGGCATCACGATGGAGAGTTTATTGCTGCATTTTGCTTCAACTAGAAGATATTTCAAAATGAGAGCAGTTGCTACATCTTTAGAAGAAAGCAGCTACTATCAAAGCTGTCCATTATACATTAGAAGGTCTATAATATAAGTTGTAGTGCCTCAAACCAAATCCTTTACACATGTACTTCTTCCATACTTCTTGTATGGAAACAGTGACAGAAAACTCAGGGAAATACAACCCAAACTATCTATCCAGATTTAAGTGAGAAAATGTTCCTTGAGATTTTGATTAAGTGACCTTTTATAGGATTATAATAATATAATTATTATAAAAATGACAATGACAATATAAGATCTGGTGACATCAGCAAAGTTAGCTTTATACGCGGTAACAGATGTGTGGATAGGACTATAACTAAAGAGTTATTTTGTCAAGACAACTGAGGGCACACAACGGGGAACTTTGATCTCCAATGTAGAGTCTGTCCATGACATTAGACGCTCTAATACAGGTGTGATGTGTATGTGAGTCACAGGTACGTCCCATAATACTCAATAATCTTTAGGTTGGTGAGATGAAAGTATTACAAGTTCTTATCTGTCTGTAGAGTAATGCGAGTGCACACCTGACGTTAAAGCATGCGATACCAACAAGGTACAACTGAAACGTTTGTTTGTTTGTGCTCGCAGCTTTAGTTCAGGTGTTGGCTTTGCTTTGTATTGTTGTCGTTTCGTCGTTCAGCGTTTGTGGTGGACGTGGATTTGGTCGCTTTCTTCAAATCCAGGTCTGTAGAAGACAGTGGATTAGCTTGTCTTGAGTGAATCAACAGTATGTGCCAGCTGCAGGGCTACAAAATCACTTCTTCTCATCTTTAGCGTTTAACGATGAGAAGTCTTTCTTTCCCTGAGGGAAATTCCACTGCGACACTGGTTATAGTCCATTGCAGATGGTGTAACATTGCCACAATGTTTGGTTTTTAAAGAAAGTTTGACAAGAGAACACAAGCCAAGAATTTTTGGCAAATGATCTTTTGAACATTCACTTTGCAATGTTTTTTTTTCTTTTTGACATTTTTGAAACAGATGTTTTTGTATAAATACATTCAAATATCTCTAGAATTCTCTTAAAACACTGAAACAAACTGAAAATACCATAAGTCTTTACAGCTCAGTTTTTATGGTGCACCATAAAAAATCTGAGGTGGTTACCTACGTTTTCCTTTTGGTTCTGTGCTCTTTTACGGCCTGTCTAAAATGGGTGGCAGCATAGGTATTGTATTGTTTCTTGGTATAATTGGAGATCTTCCTCTACATTATTGTCTCAGCATTAGCCTGCAATTCTGTCTCATATGCAAACGCATAATGTGAAAATGATAACATGCCAAGGGAATGTGACAACTGTTTACATACCAAACACAGACAGTCCATAAAGCCACTTCCAGTGTTTGTATGAGCAAACATACCCTTTGCCTTACAGACAGTATCACTGTGATTACAGGGCAGATCAGGCTCGATGAATTCAAGACCTGATGACTGTGGGGTTTTTTAAGTTCTGTTAAAGTAGTGGCGGCCAATTACAGTCTTCCAGACACATGTCTTCAGACAGAAAGTTCAAGCTGAATATGTTGAAATGTTGTTTCTGTTCTACGGCGCTCTGCGTCGTGAGTGTGGCTTAAGACGGAGGAGAGAGACGATGATTTAAACATTAAAATAAAAAGCAATGGAACAACGTGGTGATTTTTTAAAATGTTTATTTATTTATTTATTAAAAATATACTTTAACTGTAATCATGTCATTGCAGTACATTATGACACGTACATACTACTACAAGTGATTCATTTTTCATAAAATATAGAATGATACAAAAAAATAAAATAAAAACCATAATAATAATTAGCATTTTTGAATTGAAACAGAATTTCATATCCTGGTTCCATTTCCACCAGTAATAATAATGTACAAAGATTCCTGCATCATCCGTTTGCTCTGCAGGTTCATACATATTTAAACACAACTAGAGCTTAAGAAAATAAGCTGATTGACATTTGTTTTTGGTATGCCTGCTTACATTTTAGGTAGTGCCCACCTGAGTTATAAGTACAGTAATAGACCCGTCAAGCAAAATTTGCTCTAAAAAATACAGTAGGGTGATAAAGTGCATAGTAAGTTATGTTAAAATGGCACCTCAATGTCACATTGAGTCCTGAGACAGGAAGTGCTTACGAGAGCGATAAAAACACTCAATAAACTCCACCATTAAAAACCGTGTCACTCTAGAGAATTAGTGCAGATTTCAGAGGCAGCAGAGAGAGGTGAAAACAATTTGTGAGCAAATGGAAGGTGATGTCTTACTTATTTGGGCAAAATGCCTTGTTGTACTGCGTGGAAATGCTTCCTGTGTATCCCGGCAGTACAATCTAAGTCCTTAAGACATGCAGCTTACCAACACAGTGAGGACAAATACTGACCTTTACACTGCTTAGGGTAAATACAGGCGAGTTGTAGACAAGGCCTGGGTTTCCAATCTATACTAAAGATTTTGGTGCTAGCAGTGCAATATGTCATAATAGGTATACAATAAATTCCTGTACTGTATAATATTTAGTAACGTAAAATGGCAAAGGCGAGCGCTGACAGATGTCAGTCTTTGGCCACAGTTTTCACGTTTCCCAGCCGTGAGTCGATACTCAGTTTCTGTTTTGCATTGTGGAAAAGGTTCCACCAACATCACACTTTAAATTAGGTGATGTTAATATGACTGCTGGACTTATATATATATATACTTCATTTGGTATCTTTTTCAGTATGGACAGTATGCTTTACAATCATATACAAACCAAATATAAATCATATAATAATAAACCAGAGCTAGTTGGAGCAAAGGAACATGAACAGATAACGGGTACAGCTGTGGCTAGAAAGCGTCTAATTTTAAATCACCTCTGAAAACTTTAGACTTTGAGAGCTATAAATGCCAACGTGCAACCGCACATGCTCATTGACCCAACAGACCTTCACATTACCTGACACTGAAGCAATAGCTAAATGTTTGCTCACACTGCTGCGAAATGACCTTGGGTACATATTCTGTCAGAGCCACAGTTACCCAACAGATTAGTCGACTTGTGTAAATAATACAGTGGGGATGCTGATTGAACATATTTCAACTGCACGCACCATTGGCTGGTCTTGGGGCAGATTATACCAGCTCAAACCCTTTCAGTCAGCATGTACTTGCACTGTATTAAAAAAGAAACGCACAATATGACAAAAGTTTGTTGAATGTAAGGAAAACGTTAAATCACAGGTCCACATAAAAAACATTACTGTAAAAAAGTAGTAAACTATAACTAAAGGGAAGGTATAAACACTTTATTTAGACACCTCTTTGTGAGAACCACTTGAAACTCAGTCTTCAAGTTGCACTTGTTGTCACAAGTTCAAGAAGAAGGCACACTCTGAATCCAAAGCTCTTTCATTGTTTTAAAATGGCAGCATCGACCAAGAAAAATATAAAAGTTCTGTAAAGTTTAAGTAGTTAGATTCTGTACATTGTATGTGGACACTGTGACCATAACGTGACACATATTGGAAACGTAGCTCTGCTCACAATCTCCTGAGCTCCCTAAGACATTTTACTGCGTCTTTGAACTGATCTCATCACCAGCAGCAGCAGCAGCAGCAGTGTGTGTGCGTGTGTGTGTGTGTGTGTGCGCGGGGAGCCCTTCCTATTACAAGTGAAAATTAATTTACTGTACAATGAAAAGGTTTAAGCGTTTCATAATCTATATATTAAACCCTAGCCTGTTCTACATGTCACCCTTGTAAAGATTTTGAATTAGAAATTGCAACTTTCTCATCTGGGTTGAGTCTTATGGTTGCTTTCCATCCAACACATTACTTACTAGAAGATTTTATAATTAAATATATATATATATTTAATTCTCTATTCTCTCTGTGCTTGTGGTAATTTTCCTAAATCTGTGTTTCCCTCTGTATTTTTCTGTAAAATACAAGACAAACCAACATTTGGTATCTGTATTGCCAAAGATGTATCTCTTTACGATGGGCATTTCTCATTTTGTAGCTTGTAGTCTTGTGTAGAAGTGCTGCTTATCCAAAACTAGACATGCCTCCACTGTGCATGTTTGTGTCTTTTTTTAAGTCTGTCTGTCTACAAGACGCGTAAAACTAAACAGATATCTACACCCTGTCAATACTCTGTCCTTTATGTACATCCGCAGGATTCTACAATCATGTCGGGGACGTCTGTTTTGACAATGCTGTGCTGAGAGTTGAAGTAGACCATGGAGAGCGGTCGGCGCTCAGTGGGAACGCAGCATGAAGCTGTTGCCGTGTTAATGCCGTTGACTTTGAGCTGGCTGAAGACGGTGGCATGGAACGAGGATGCTATGCCTGGGGAGCCAGCCAGATGTGGGGAGCACTGACCCATGCAGTAATTCATGTGGTAGCCTTCAGGTGCAATGATCCACTCATCCCACTGGATATCCTTGAACTTGATGTAGAAGTCTCTCTTGCAGCATACGGTAACTTCTTCCCCACAACGCAGCGAGCGCTTCCTGCGTAATTGTTTGGACTGGTCATCGCGGAGACGCACCTGGGCTACAAGGAAGGGCTGGTGGGAGGCGTCAACAGAACTGTCCAAGGAGCAGAGGTTCTTCCCGTCTTCTTCACAGCTGACCTCCAGCCGTAGCCGACGCTGGCCCCCGTCTAAAAAGGACTGCAGGGTGTGAGTGATGGGGAAAGTGTGCCAGTTACTCTCCTGAACCTCCAGCATCTTTTCCATCACCAGGGTGCGATTAGAGCCTGAGAAACCATCTTCTGCAGACAGGAAGACCCGGGCGAGGAGACGGGAGTCCCGGTGAGAGTCCTCAGTGGACCGGGCATAGATCCACAGAGAGGACTGGAGGACCTGGATACTTTGGCCATGTTCCTTTAGAAACTGGAAGGTGAGGCTAAGGCTTGCCTTGTCACTGCTTTCTGTCTCATCTATGAAACAATAACAGTTTAAAAACAAAAGAATGGTTATTAGTTTAAGCATTTAAAAGATCACATTTACAGTATTACTCAGCGAAGGTGGGATCAGTTTAAACCAAGTCAGTGTCCTAATACCTGTTTTAAACATTCCACCTTATCACTGTGATTGACTTTTAGACACTTTCAATACCCCCTGGAGACAGTATAGTACATAGACAAAAGTTTTGGCAAACTAAATATTTTGTTAGAAAATAAGTAAATACAAGCACTGTTACGTTTTATTGTGTGAACTTAAACGAGCAGAATTGAGGCATATGTACGAGGTTTGGGAACCCTACAAAGTCAGAACTTAAAATCCCCACTTTCAGACATCATAGGCTGCAAATACTTTTTGTAGCCGTGAAAGTAGTCTTGCATGCATAGCACATGTGACAACTACTTACAAATGTTCAGAGAGGCTCAGCTCGGAGACTCTGAGAGCTACTCCAAAAGATGCAGCCTCTTTTCAGTTTAGTTTCCTGACTGCGTGACATTTACAGAGATAATCTACTGATGTTTAGTGAAACCTATTCTTACAGTATCTGTGCAGCCTGCTACTGGCTGCCACACAACCCTAAGAGTAATCCAAACTTTTGTGCATGAGCGATGTTGATATGTAATGCTACTTTTTGTTGCCACATCGTATGTATCGTTACAATAACACTGTTAATAAGTCGCAGGTAAACCCTGGCTTAACGTGCCCATTTTACGCACAAGCGCACACAGATGCGCTCATAGCGTAGTGTTCGCGTCATTGAAATCCACTGTACAATGTAAAAGATAAATACCAAACTTACTTATATCTGCAAAGCTCACTATTTCATAGCCTTGATCTTTAGTTGGTATTTTGTTTTCTAGTTCAAGGGTGCCATCCTGCCTGACGCGCCCCGAGTGCAGTTTGCGCAGCGCAGTGAGAAGCGCTGCCCGGGGCACCGTTTGCGTGATGTTTGGTCTTTCTTTCAGGTGGAGTTTTTCCAAAAGTTGTTGCTTGGCGTACTCTATCATCAGCCTTTCTTCTGCGCCTTTCTCCATCGCCGGCAAGCCACAAGACGCGCAGGTAGGGGAGCCGTTTACCCAGAGACCCTTGAGCAGCAAGGGTGCCAAAAAGAGAAACGCTGAGAATGATAAAGACGGCGTCATCTTTGACTCAGAAGTAAATTGGTGCGTTTGTGCACTTGGGGTGCGTAAAGGACCAATAAAATTCTTCAAATCCTTTCGCTTGTGAGTTGTTGTGCGGAAAGCACAAGTTTCCAAAATGTTGTCAAAGGTCCTCGCTGGCAGCTGGGCACCGTGAAGGCAGGAGATGAGAAAGCGGACTGGTGTTTCAGTCTCCTGATGGTGAAGATATCTGGGGTAATCCACCAAAACTGGTGACACGTTGGAGGGATGCACCAATGAGCGCATCGGTGCACCGGGGAAATTACTGGCAAAGCATCTGTCCGTCCTCTCTCACAACGCAGACACTCACACAACACACACATAACACGCACTCACACGCAGGCTATTGACTCACGGTCACTGCGGAATCCATAAAACTTTTGAACGCGAAACACCCGGTGCATGATCTCATCGCTGCTTTATATTAATAAATGTAAAGTGATTGCTTTTGATGGTAGGCAAAGTAGGCACAGTCCGATAACGTTTATCACAACAGGTGATTTCTGGTGCCACGTTGCTGGGACAGCTGAGCGGGATGGCTACGCAACCTGTCATCACTCTTGCTGATCAAAGTTGAAACTCCTTGCCTTTTAACCCAGATAGGGAACACGACTCACTGCCACCAAACGATTGAGTTGCGGCTCAAATGGTGCGAGTGCGCTCGGGGCTGTGAGACTGGGAACTCAACGTGGTATTTGAAACACGTTCTGTCATGTCTTTTTTCCCCCTGCAAAGTGGCATTATCATGCTGTAAAACGATCCCTGCTGCGTCTGTGTGTGTGCGAGAAGGAGAGAGAGAGGGAGAGAATGATATCAGTTCAGTCTTTGCCTGCTCACGTGTTGTCTGTTTGGATTATCACGGCATTTTATTCATAAAATAAAATCCATAATGGGTCAAGTCGCAGCAAATAACGAGCTAGACAACATACTATCATAGTGTGTCCAGAGTGGATTTGCAAACTAAGCCGACATTCTAGCCTGAACTATTGGATGGGGAGTCAAACAGGAAACAGGGATGACTGTTTGACACTCCATCTAATATTTTAGGCTAGAATATTGGCTTAGTTTGCAAAAGTCATTCATGGAAGCAGGATTTCCAGACTAAAGAACTCTTTTTTTCCCCACTGCCAGACCCCTAAACAGCTGACTGGAATTTATAATCACGGGCTACTGCATGACTTCACACTCACAGCTGACTGTTGCACATACAGCCCATGCTGTTTATATTTCTATTGTATTTTCACATGCTGCTTTTTGAAATTTCCTTTGTTTATATTGATTTATATATGGCATGCTTTATATTGTATCTGTGGCATCCATTGTGGACGGCAAGGGGACATTTTCATTGTACAAGGACACAGGTTTCCTCACTGTGCATATGACAATAAACAATAATTTGAATCTTGAAATGATTTCAATCTGTACACAATTCATCATTATGTAATGCCCTAAAGTGGGACAGGGAATGAATGTGTGCTCCTCAGCACTGACATTTTAAAAAAAAAAAAGCTATGTGGATATTCAAATCTGCCACCTGCCTCCTGTTCCTTTCTTTTGTGTGTTTTAATGCCTTAAGGGTTTATGGATTGGAGATTGATCGTCCTCGCCATGGCATAGGAGTACTTGCCTGCCGACATGTGGGAAGTTTGAGGAACTGCAATTACCTACTACCTCCACCTGATAACCTGCCACCTGTGATAAATGTGTTCAAATGAAAAGTGAATGAATTCATTTATTTCACTCCACAGCTTGTTCTGAATGTGGATTGTTTCCTAAGGAAAATGAAGAAGCCAGAGCTCATTCAGTGAGAGACGATGTCAAAAATAATAATGTATATTTTGATATTTTATTTTTATTAGATTGGTTAGGGCTTATTTCCTGGAGATACTGTGTAGATAAACGAGATGGTGGAGTGGTTCAACAGCGCAACAACAACAAAAAACAAACAAACAAACAAACAAACAAACAATAAATCTCTTTTGATTTTCAACCAAACTAGACAGCTGTCAAAATTGGCAGCAAAATAATGGCATCTTGGTGACACGTGTTCACAGACAAAACTGATTAATTTAATTATTTATTTATTTTTGAGTCGCTTTTTCGTTTTGTGGCCGGTGACACAAATTAGATAAAGCATAAACAAGTTTAGTACTGGATCCTGAACGTCTCTCCCTGCGACCGTGAAGTACGCCGCTGACGTAAACTGTCGGTGAGGGGAAAAAAAAAAAAGTGACGCTGACACACAGACACACACAAGCCGGAGCCGAGAAGGGGGAATAGCGTTTTGTTTCTTTTCTTTAATTTGTGTCCTTTTATTCTTTGGCGTTTTGTTGTTGTTTAGCTCTGCTCCCCTCGCGGATCAGACTGCCTTGCTCTTCAGCGCTCGCTGCCTACCGTTAACGTCCATGCCGCTCTCCCCTCACGCGGCGCTATTTTGACAGTCGGGGTCGTAGTGAACCAACTCAAGCTAGCAGCACCATTATATTAGCATTGGTAAGTCATTCGGAAAGCTAGCAACCCTTACCAGCTAGCACCTCGTATTTTGAGACCCGACAGCGCTGGCACGGGTTAATAACACTGTTTGTCTTACTGTAAACATGCGATACTCTGTTTTCCAACTGGTTTTAGTGTAAACACTGGGTTTTGTGAACGTTGGCTTGCTAGCGTACATTGAAAAGAAAAGGCTAGCTAGTGGGCTAACATTAGCTCGGTGGCTAGGTGCTTGTAGGTGGCTAATTATACTCACCGGAGGAAGCAAGCTAATACCGCGAGCTAGCTATTGTTAGCGCTTGGGCAAGCTAATATTTTCAGTCAACTGCACAGCAACGACTCTGACCATACTGCCATATGTTCTCTACAGAAAACAACTTGAAGGGTTCTGCACACGGACCCAGAACACACAACCAGCAAAACGGTAAGCTGAGCCGCAAAGATGACTTGAGGTAACTTAGAATCGATGATCCCCTATCTTTAGTCCGATCGTAACGTTAAGCACCATCTTTAAAAGTCCGCCTTCTCTATACCAGACACGAGATGGCCATGTTTTAACATTTTATCATCTAATCTAATCTAATCGTAGCTAAGATGTGTTACTGAAACTCTTGTGTGCTCGTGACTGTAGTGTTTGTGAATTAAGTGATTAATTATTTGGATCCTTTGTAGTTGTTCAGTGCAGCCATGCTTAAAGCATACATTGAATGGTGACGACAAGGTGTTATTTATGGCATTACACTGCGATGTGTGTTTATTCAGTGGCTATGGCAAGGTGTGTGTCTATGCCTTTGCGTGTGGCATATAGCAAACAAGGTGTTAATGTAAATCCAAGTGAACCGGATGCTACGGTTTGTATATCCAAGGGTTATGAGTCTCATTCTTGAGTTGGCTGATGTTAAATTTGTTCTACAAACACATATATTACATTGCTTACCTGTAGCCATCACACTATAGCATGAATGTTTATATTGTGCCAAATGCATCCCTAAACTTGCTTTGCCACATTCCTAAGTTAATATCCATCTTGTAGGGCCTTGGCTCTTTGACATACTTCTTGAGTCAGAAACGAGTTTGACACTTATGTGTGTTCCAGTCCATAGCTGGTAAAACTCAATGTCGTGGAGGCTTAAATTAAGATGTGGGGTTTATGAAATAATCACTGCTCTCCGTCTCTCCACTTCAGCTCTACTTTTTGACACTTGAGCGAAAAAATGGACTGTTGTGACGAACAAGTCGAGATCGCAGCACAGTCTTATCAAATCTGTGATTCAAACATCTGCTCTGGGAAAACGGCATGTGTGACGGAAAACAAAAACTTTCATGTCAGTTGGCATCGGCCAGCCATGTGATGTTGAGAACTGACAAGCGCCAGGCAGTAACTGACAGCATATTCGTATTTGATGCTTGAGATTTTCACGAAAGTATCATCGTCTCTCTCTCTCTCTCTCTCGGTTAGCCGAGTGAGATCACCTACAGCTTAAGGAGGTACACTTGCAGAGTAATTTTACCTCTATCTTCACTGAATTGCGGCTCTACTGCCACTTACTTCTTTTTGCATTGGGCAGTATCTTTCCTTAAAAAAAAACAACAAAAAACACTGAGTCCATTAAGCTGGCCTAAGGGGAGTATCATTGAGAAAAGACTTATCCATAGTAAGATCTGGTGGAGATGAGTCATTGAATCAACAGTCTACTGTTGCTAAGGCCACCAATAAGAAAGATGGCGTATCCTTCCTCCCTGTCAACATGTTCCCTCCTTATATTCTGAAGCTTGTGGATCTTTATGCATCTTAACTCATACTGCGTAAAGCATAAATAAAATGTTGTGCAGGTTTATTACAGTAAGAATCTCTCATTTTTGATACACAAGACAAGACGTGCTGAAGATATTTGGTAAGCACGTTTATTTTGGTCTGTAGGATGCATGTCTGTTAATAATCTTTTTTTCATGCAGCGGTAGAATAATGTAGTTTGTGTGTTGTGGGGAGCCCCTCCTTGCTTCTTGTATTCACGTACTGTAATCAGATATTTATTTATACAAGCCAAGATAACTGGTGTAAAACTGTTTTCAATATTGTATTTTTTTGGGCGGGTGTAATCAAAACAGGCAACAGTTAGTCCCTATGATGTGATCTCTGTTTATTTGTCAGCCAGTTATCCATATCTGCTTCTGTCTCTGAATCTCTGTTTGCAGCAGCATAAGTAGAAGAGTGGCTTTTTCTAGAGAGATTTGAAGAGCTATTTATAGATCTCTGCCAGAGCACCAAGCGTGGTGCTGTTGCTGCTGCTTCTGCTCCTATC
>JASGAT010395442.1:25245-42135 GCA_030220025.1 Chelon auratus
CCCCTTCAGTGTTTGGCAATCTTATTTTTCCATATCCACCCTTCATTGCTTGCTTTGATGTAAATTATTGATCAGTACAGAGGGGAGGTGACTGGTTGCATGGCCTCAGCTTGGGTATATCGGTCTGACTCATATCACTGTCGTTGCTGCAAAGCTGGACGGTTTATGCATGATAGTTTAAAGGGAGTGAAAATGAAAAGTTCATCACATGTTGAAATGCACAATTCAGACAGGTTGAGAACGTGTCATTTTTTTCAGGTGCCTTACAAACACTTTTAGGATGAGTATCTAATGGCTTACTGGATGCACTAAGTCAGTGAGAACCAGTTGATGTCCGTATTAAGTTACTTTTAGAAAAGACCTGTTTCAGCCTGTTTGTGTGTTTGCAGCATTGGTGTAGTATTCAGTGTTTCCCTAATGGGTGTCATTTAGCTACACTGACTGGCTAGTTCCTCAGGTAAATTAGTGAAAATGAATGCATCCTAATAAAACAGCCCTGAACTAAATTTTAGCACCACAAAGCTTTTGGTATACTGCAGAGTTGCTTTATGTTCTGGCCACAAGCAGATGGTAGATCAGGACCCGGGAAGAAATGTGTGTTCCTGGGAGAATTTGTGTTGTTACTGACGCTGTATAAATAAAATTTAATTGAATTATATTGGAGCATTTTGAATGTATGTGCTGCATGTAGAAGCTGCAGTAGGTTGTTAGGTGATTGTGTGCACAAATGGTCTGTTTGCCTAATCTTTGGCTTCTGATTGTTGCTCGGCTCCTGCCCTCTCTCCTTCCCTCTTTTTAAGCTCTTCTCTTACTGCGCTGTGAAAGAAGCTACCTGGCGTCTCAAGTACGGAAGAAGCAGGTCGACTGTTTTGAGGCATTAGGTGGCATTAGTGCATGCCATCCCTTTTATCCCAGTCATGTGGTCAGCCTGAGACAAACCTTATTCCAAGGCCATGCTTAGATTGCAGAGTCTTTGTTGGTTTCTAGTCTTAGCGAATGTAATGAAGGTGATAACCAGCGAGCTGCCTGGGTGCTCCAAACACAACTCTGTTCCAAAGCAAAAGGAGGGCATTGCCTGAAGAATATCACAGGAACTTCTGTCTTTAGAAAAGAAGTAATGCTCTGTATAAAATCACTTTCATCGACAGCTCGACACCTTTCAGAGCACAGCAATCTGCAGTACAGAGAAAAGTGTAAAGCTGCAGCTTGTAAAGAGTCAAATCTACACCGTTTAACCATTTCCACTGAGAGTTTTTTTTTCTGTTTTCTGCCTGAGATTGTAGTCCTTTAGATCAGTGGGGTCCCACTAGAAATAAACACTTGAAGATTGGCATGCTGGACTGTCTAGTATTTGTATTAAGGCTTCAGCACGTGAAAATTACAGTGGTACTTCTATTTAACAGTGAACGTAAAAACTGTTTTCTGATGCGCATTTTTATGCATCTGCTAGCACTCATATTGTAGATATAATGGATTTAAAGCAATAAGTAAACGCAAGACAATAAAAGTGAATGAAACTGAGTTGTTAAAGTGGGAATGGGATAAATCCAACAATGACAGGTTCAAGAACTGATTCTGCAACCAGCATGTTCCACTGCCGTTGTTTGATGTTAACTTCCAAAACCATGAGGATAGGCTCAACTTTAGATCTACTGTTCCACCTGCTACAAGATTGCAGACATGCAATTACCTTGAAATGGCCTACTTGTTTTGATGCAGGTTGCACAAAGTAGACTTTGCACATGTGCATAGATGTAACCCTAATCATCGCCACTGATCTGGTTACCGAGAGTTTTGCTTTGTTGGTTATCTGGGTTACAGTTACAACGATATTCGCAATTAATGATAGTCTAGCCTGGCCGCTGCTGCTTGAACGTAATTCAAAACTGGAACATCGCCTGATTTGACCACACATTTATCTGTTTTCCCAAGGAAGCTTGCAAGAACTTTACTATCTACGAGACGTCTGTTTTGCTGATGTGTGCACTGATGCTGAACTTTTGACTGCCTCTTCCCCGCTGCATCTTTCAGCTGCCGTTTACAGTTAGGAGGCTGCAGGGAGAGGATGCAAATATGTTTTCTTGTGGGATTAAGGTTTTTCCTTGCTAATGAGGCGGTTTCATTATTTTCCCTCTGCTATCTTCCCCCTGTAATCTATCTTATTTTGGCCATTGCAGCAGTGCTCTGTTTCACCAGCAGTTGTCAGTACCTTTATGTTTATTGCGAGATATGTCAGATTGTGACTTATATTAGATATCTCCATAAAATGGAGAGTGAAGAGTGGTGACTAGTGTGTGCCTGTACTGCACATCCTTCTTATCTGAATGCTCTGACCTTTTTGGAGAACACTGCTAAAACGGAAACTGTAGCTTTTGAAAAATACATCCCATCTACTGTAAACTCTCATTGTAGAGTCCTGCTCTTGTATGAGGTGACATACAGGCTGCAGCGAGCAGCCTTTTAAACAGCTGGGCATCTTGCGCGCCCTAGTTTGGCTGTCATTGCAATTATATTGTTTCACAGAGGCAGAGAGCAAACAAGATATGTAAGGGAGAGAGGGAGAGAATCTACACGAAAGGGAGGGTTGGAGGAGAAGGGAGCGGTGCAAACTGTGCGCATGATAGCATAAGAGTGGTAGAGAGAGAGAGAGAGGAGGGAGGGAGCCAGCTAGCAAGCAAGGTTTTCTTTTCCACTGATGTGCTTGTGCTTCATTCAGAAAAAGAAAGTGGGCAGTCAAAAGTATGACGGTACTTGCAGACAGGAGGGAAACAGAGCAAGCGTGAAGACTGAGAAAGTAGAATGAACTGAGGAGAGTTACAGACCGAACTCCTCCTGAAACTAAAATGGAATTCATTCATTTGTACTATTTAGCGAGGTAAAACTAATGCCCGCGTTGTTTAAATTGAGAGCTGCTTCTGCCGCTGATTCTCCCGCGATAATGTGCTTTTATCTGTGAGACACCTGATCCGATTTGGCTGGAGATCCAGAGTGCTGAATTCTAAATACAGTAAGGATGGACTGTTTGTATCTGTGTGTGTCTGTGTGTGTCTTTGTGGGCGGGTGTTAATAATTCATAGATGAAATGTAGCTTCTTTAACTGTAACTGCACTTTAAAATGCAACCGCTGCTGCCGTTATAATTGCCTCTCATCACAGGACATTTAATTATTGCTCTTTGTAAAGTTCCTGAAGTAATTTCCTATATTATGCCTCGGTAACGGTGCAAATTCATACTTATTTAAGCATAACTCTTTTTGTCAGGATGCCATAAGTGGAAAGACAGTCCTGATTGGATTTGCATGGACGGATTTTAAACATTACAGGTTGTAAGATGTTATCATACGTGCCGTCTTTCATGTTGTTTGTACCGAGTGGTCATATTATGTTAATATATGTATAGGCACACACAAAAGGTGTTTCGTGAGGTAGATGGTGAGGTAATGAGGAATTCCCTAGCACTGTCTCTGTGTGGCATGAGGGAGGGAGGAGGGTGGAGGTGGCCTTGTGAGGTGGGGAGTCACTGAGAAGTAGGCGTTGCTCTGCAATACTGAGGAGGGAGGGAGATTTTGCAAGGAAAAAAAGGACCACATACATAAGGCACGGCGAACGTCCTGTATTCAGAGGTCCTGAAGTGTGCCAACGTGGACACTCTTGATAGCTGAATGTGCATTAATTTTTTTAAATTTCAAAAAATATTTGTTGGTTCTTTTGATCTCAAAATGCAGTTTATATTTGTACCTGCATATGTCAGTGTTTTCCCCCTTTGTTTGTGGAACACCGTGTGCGTGAACAGAGAGAATGGGGAGGAGGTGTGAGAGAGAGAGAGAAAGAGAGAGAGAGAGGCAGCACAAGCGTGAGAGAAAGCACAACAGCAGAGCCCTCTTGAATAAAAAATCTGTCGCTATAAATAGCTAGCCATCCTCACGGCCTGAGCACTGTTTCAGGTTTAGAAGACCTGGCTTTTGCCTCTCGTCTCTGTTCTGATGGTTATAGCCTTGCAACAATTTAGGCTCACAATCCTCCTCGTCACTTCCTCTTTTTTTTTTTTTCTTTTTTTTGTTCACTTGGCCCTGATCTGTCTTGTGCTGGATATAGCCCGTTTATATAATGTCTGCCTCTTTGTGTACGTGTGTGCATCTCTTTCAGCGTTGTAATAAATCAGCATGCATCAGTGTCCCATGTGACACACCCTAATTCAACTTGCTTGATGATGCCGTGATGCTACCGTCTTGTCAGTTAGAATTTAAAAACAGACGGCCACCACAACAACCCCAAATTAGATAGAAGCTGGCCATTTGGTGACATGTTGCCAGAGCTAATGCTGTTTTCATTCAGTGGTGTGTTTGTCAACGCGTTAACTCCTTTCTTGAGCAAGGCAACGTGGGGACAACGAGAGTGACTTAAGCCAGGTGCTTTACTTTGACTGACATGATTAAGTTCATCCCCTCACATTAGGAAAGTGCCCGTGCATCCTGCAAGACCAGTGCTTTTTTTTTTTGTTAGTTTGTTTGTGACTTAGGAGTTCTGCTCCCCAGGTAGTTGATGCTCCTATAGCCTCACTCCTGAATACTAATTGCCAATGCGTGGGAAAAAGACTAGAGGAAAGGAGAAAAGAAATCAATAGCAAAACCCCAGAGAAACTGCTGCTGTAATTGCCTTTAAGTCAGTAAGTTCACATTCTTATATGGAGCTTTTTCAAAATAAAAATAAAAATCCTGGACACATTTTTATCCTGTAGATTAATAAATATAAGTAGTTGCCGACGTATAAATACTTAATGAGAAAAAACCTCAAAACGCCCCATTGTAGATCCATTTTGTTTGTTTTGGTTGCATAGTCTCATAGCTCCGAAGCTCTCTTTCTAAGCTTTTTTTCTGCCTTGTTTATTGTCCAGTTTTTGTGGTGTTAATACAGGTTTTGTGATGTTAGTATGATGGCAAAGGTGGCTGGCTAATCGTAGCTAGTGGGTGCAACTATCTATTAAACTCTTGCCTTTTCTTAACGATAAATGGGATGAAAGCAGCATACCCCATTGTAAAGTGTCTACAGAGACGGTCTGAGGTGTAACTGAGAGAAATTTCAAGGAAAAAACGCCAGTAACGGGCCTCCAAAGCAAATAGATTCCCTTTTCAGGCATGCTGTTTTTAAACAAAACACATTTAGGAGTGGTTGTTTCTGACATAATTAGATGCTTGTGATGATAGAGCATTAAGGGGCAGAGAGGCAAGAAAAACTGGAAGTAGGTGGGAACAGATTAACTGCTATCCTTAGACAGGCAGACATATTGGGAGTGGTTGGCTTTTACAGGTAAACAGATGGCATCGCACGGCGCTTCACTGACTTACCACCGCTGTCAGGTCAGCTACGTGATCTGGCGACTCACTGTACTGTGCAGTTCTCTAATTAACACTACCGTCTAATCTGTGTTGGGCCGGTTGTGTGCCATACTCTCTCTCCCTTTCTCTCTCTCTCTAGTAGAGAGCACAGTATCTATGAATTTGACAAAGCCAAAACATTACAAATAGAAGAGTCAAGACCTCATCAATTTAAAATGCACAGTGTAAGCGTTTTTATGAAAGACACGTGGAATTTGTTTAGCATCTTCAAGGAGAGGTTGTTGTATGGGCAGTGTTATTCCAAACATGTCAAAGAGAAGGATGCTGATTAAATCTGGATCAGTACAACTGTATTCGGATATAATAAATTAGCCCTGTTTAGCTGAACTTGCATGTCAGCCGAAGGTGCTGCGCAGGATGCATGTCATTTTGTGTCCACAGCTCATCCAGCCAACAGCAGGCCTGTCATCATCCCCCTGTTTTTCTATTTTAGCGCGTTGCCGTCATTGTTGGAACTGTGCAGTTGTCCAATGTCTGTTGTAACGGTAATGCATGAAGAACAGAGGCCATGTTTTAGCCTCTGACTTGCTAGCATGCTAGCTGTTGTTTTTGTCTTTAGTGGTCTCATATTGGTGTGTTTGGAGTAGGTGTCTTGTTTGTCAAACCCAGACTTGTGTGGTTGTGGCCTCTAAGATTTGATATTGAGCTGGCCAAATAGGGGAATGAAGTAGGGGATAGAAACACTAAAGAGGATGCTTCGGGGTACACAGCTGAATGTTGGTTGGCTGGATGGATGTCTGAATGATTGGAAACGTTGGCTTTCTGCTGGCTATTCTGGAGTGCATAAGCCACTTTGAAAGAGACCACATTTTGCGCTGGCTCCACATAGACAGCCTGGCAGGTTGACTGGCTGGTTGCCTGACTCCTGGGTTAGACTGGCTGCCTGGCAGCACGCAAGCTACCATCAGTGTTGTGGAATGGCAGCCCAGAAAGCCAGCTGTCGTTATGTATGGTTGTGGCAAATGGAGGTGTTTGTGTAGGCCATAGAGGACACATTGGGCACCATCTGGACACATCCAGTTGTTGGTTACTGCATTACTTAACATGTGCAGACTATAGCTTGGCGTTCTGACCCTGAAATAGCGCTGTGTTAAAAAATAACGCGAGGGGCTCCTTGGGTATGGGTGTGTTGCTACAGACACCACTGAAAAGATGACATACAATCTAGATCCAGTCTGGATTGTTGAGCCCACACGGTGGTTTTTAACGCTGCGGTCTGTCGTTGGTCAGTGACATGCACCCTAGATGGATCACAGCATTATAAACCACAATAAAGATAATAGTTTTTGGATGACATTGGATTGTTTTGCTCCAAATGTTAAGCCAAATGCAGCTTCTTTCTATAACCTTTGGTATTCTATCCAGACATCTCGGACACACTCTAGCTCTATAAACACTGCGTGTTTATAGAGCTAGAGTAGGGAGTTGTAGTTTTACTTGAATTTAAGTTTTCTATATTTAACTTTTACCGGTAAGGCGCACATGAAACCCGTGGTGCTCTGGTTGCTTTACATAATTGAAAGCACTTCTTGTTTCGCAGAACACATTTTAGTTATTTGATTTCTAAGGCTTATTTTTATTGCAACTTACAAGCAGAGCTCTGACTGTGTAAAGTTCACACTTTGAGCAGCTAATGATTAGAGGAGTGCTAGATTTGATAACATTCAACATCTACAGAGAAACCGTTGTTAAAAAGTCATGTTATGCCACCCCCATTTTTCTTGATGGTAGGCTTCCATTTAAGTGGTGAAAAGTGTAAAAAGAGTGTTCAGTGAAATCCTTTGTTGTGTATAACCACCTATGTGTCCACGGATCTAGTGCTCTAAATGTGTAGTGTTTTCTCAACAGGTGATCTATCAAATCATCTATATTTAGTTGTGGTACCTGATTGGGCATGTGTTGATCTACAGTGCTGAAGAGTTGTCAGTTAGCAACTATAACCTGGTGTGGCTAATCATTCTGCCAACAGAGCTTTGAAATGTACTTTCTGCTGCTCGCTTTTATGAGTTTTGCATATCAGAGACTGTGTGTATTTATCTAGTTTGATCAGGCCAGGAAATTATGATAGGCTTAAACTATTCAAATATTTTCAATGTGTTATTTATTGTTTTGCAAACATTGTTTTGTTTTGTTGCACTGTAGAAAGACAAGACCAACATATTTGAAATGATCTGTGATGACAGAAGATTCTTCTTTGTGTGAACAGGAAGCGTACAGGAGACGAGCTGGATTTATAGTCTGTCCAAACTGTGAGTTAGAGCGTTGTTGAGCAGAAATACGCGCACCTTTCCAAAATCCACTGTCCAAGTTTATACTAACGTGATTATGACTAACTGTGATTGGCCAGAGTTGGGGAGTTGCAAGGCAACTGTAGTCTTCATTCTGGATCATTTATGTTTATTTCATAACTGTTAGTTGCACATCTCATGTGGATAATCCAGTGAATAGTCTCGATGTCTCCCTGGAGAGATTATCTTAAAATGTGCACCAGTTTTCAATAAAGTTATGTCTTTTCTTGTCTATGATGGTTGTCTTTTTACGCTGCCATTTAAGACTGTTATAACTATTAACACATTTCATTCTGCATGATCAGGCGGCACGTTTAAGAACTAGCTCTGAAAGTTCATAATCTTGCGCTGTATGTAGAAGGGTTACAATAGAAAATGCTGCTGGTACACTCGCTGCTCAAATCGGATAGAGCATAAAAAGACAAGACCAACGTATTTGAAACATTCAGAGGAAAAAAATACATCCAGAAAGAGGCAATGACATGTGGTGGGAATCCTTAAAAGCTAAAATGCAGTGGGCTGAGAAAGTGGGTTGTATTTCCTATCTTACCTGGATCCAAATCATTGGCATACAACGTGTGACTTGTGGGGAGCCTCACAACAGGGTGATAAAATATCCAAAACTAAAGGCTATTAACTGAAGACTACCAGCTAAACTGAGAGGGTGGAAATGTTGTACATCCAGAGACTGAGGGCCGAGGAGGGATAGTGACAGTAAATCTGTATATTAGCTGAAGCTCGATTTCTACTGGAGCAGTCTCTGGTGGTCCAACCCTCAGGGGTGGACCCCCCCCTCCCAACCTATCTGGGTAAGGCATTTCAGGAAAAACCACTGACCCAGCTGACTACACCTATTCTGCTTTTAAGCCAGCTCTTTCCAGCTTAATATATCAAACTCTGACACTGGTCACTGGACTGAACGTTCCTTATTTGGATTCATACATAACAACCTCTGTGAAATGTGTGTTACTGGTCTGCCATGCCACTGTGCTGTTCATACAGACACAAAAAGTCACAATTTTAGCTCTCCAAATACGGCATGTGTCTCTTTGGTACAGTGAATTGAAATGGAGCCGAAACGGCAAGTAACGAGCTGTAATTGGTTCTGTGCACATCATGTTTTGGAGTGTACCCACAAGTCACACTTAAAAGTACAGATCAGGCACTACAAAGTGTCTGTCTCTGCGTGTGGATCAGAAACGGTGCTCTTGATTTTTTGCTTCTCTTCATAGATATGCATTATCTGTGCCGTCGTGGCTTGACCTGATTTGATTAACCTTTTGAGGGACTTGTTCTTTGGATGAGTAAATTTCCTTTTCACTTGTGTCTGTCAAAAGGACAGAATGCGTTCACATTTTTCCATTGATGTTTAAAAAGTGCAGTCGTTGATAAAAAATCGGTTAATGTGACTTCTTTCTGAGCAATACTTTTTCTGAATGTTATTTATTTAACCGGATAACAGAGTTATTAGTGGCAAATAACATGAAGACACGTTTTTCTTTCTGTTCATGGCTTGTCTGGTACAGTACAGTCATTTCTCTATGACTTGCCTTGGGAAAGTAGACGAGCCTTAATCTCGTGCACTGGGCATAACTAACTTCTTTCTGAACATTATCTCTGTTACGTGAACCGTGTTTAATTCATAATTCTTATGTTTACTCCACTCCATACAGACCTTCTTGCAGAGGCTGTGTGTCAGTATATGTGTGCCATGTGATGGCAAACAAAATACGGTACTTGAGGATGTCTCATTGTTTCTGGGAGTATTTTCTGTTGGCATGCCATTTTTAGTTGTGTAGCAGTGGTGAAGTAGGAGTCTGTCATTATTGACTTTCAATTAAGCTTTAAGGTTAACCTCAAATATTAAGATGAGCATCATGTGGTTCCCCGGCCCACATTTGTTAGCTTTGGCCTGAAAAGTTATTTGTGTTAAGTATTTAAAAAAAAAAATATACAAAATTAAATATCTAAATAAATATTCTAAATATCTTTCAAATTGATCTTCATTTGAAGGATCAGATATGGATTCATAAAATATTTCCTCTCGCTACAAATCTTGCTGCAGTCTCGTGAGACTGGTTTCGCATGATTTGTCTTGTGAGCCCGTGTAACAAGATTAGTCCGCATCTGACAGAGATCCAAAATACGACTGAAGCTACAACTCTGAGAGCACCGTCAGACCTGTTAGCTGATGTGTGGCAGCATTTTGGATTTGAAAAGTATGATGACAGAAGATGAGGTAAAACACTACTAGAGGTAAATATCACCGAAATACCTCAAATCTCTGAAAACGATGACATTAGTTTTGTAAAAAAATCTCTTTCATAACTAAAATCTATCTAAATGAAGCAATATTGAATTGAACAAAATTAATATCTTGTGAATTGAAATTGAATCCATTCAGAAAATCGGCAGTGATGGTGAGTCCTACTCTTATGCATGATGACTTCACACTGTGCATATGCACATCTGTGACAAAAACTCAGCTTATGTCTGGGTCCTGGGTCCTACTTAGTTAATCTTGAGGTCTGTTCTTTTGTCTGTGAGCTAAATCTGTTAAGTTCAGGGTTCACCTCCACCAGACCTGATAGTTAGTCACTGCTCTCTCATCAGGACAGAGTGGAACAGAAACTGTCTGCAGTCAGACAGTGTGTGAGGGAAGTCATCGCCAATCTGCACATGGAAATAACTGTGTGTGTGTGTGTGTGAGAATGACTCGCATTCGGATCACTTTGTAAGCCCCATTAAGTCTATGTGTTTTTGTGTACATCTGCAAGCCGTGTTTGGTCATGTGTGTTTGTTGTGTCTGTGTAATTGAGCAGTGTCGTTCGGGCTATAAGTAACCCATGATGCTCCTGTGTGTCTGTACGTTGTTTTTATCTGCCTTTATGCAGAACCCAATGATAAATACACTGTGCCTTGTAATTGGGGAAAGGAGGGGGGTCGTGAGAGAGAAAAGGAGAGAAAAATATGGGGGTGTTGAGGGATATGGCTGCTTTTCTCTTGGTGACAGAGCCTGTTGCCATGGAGCTGGTCCTCCCATTGGTGGAAGTCTGGTCCAATCGCTTAACAGTGCAGATTGTTTCATCATTGAGAAGTTTTTCCTCTCTTCCTGTCTCACTAGCTACCCCCTTGCTTCTCCATCTTTCTCTCCTCCCTTTTTCCTCCCCTTTCTCTCTTCTACCGTCTCCTGCTGCTGCTTCCTGCTTCTCACACTAAAAGAAGCTGATAAATTACGTAAGGTTTATAATGAGTGCGGGAGCTGCCACCCAGTTTCATTTTGACACAGTTATTCATTTTACATCAGCTTAAGTGTGGCTTGCAGAATCTTTCACAAATCTCCTTATGGTACTCGAAGAGACAAGCTAACCTCGCAGTCTAATTTATGCAATATTTATTTTTTTTGCAGAGTTGAACAATGTCCTTATGTTTTTTTCTTATGCTCCAGAAGGCTTAAAAACGAGAGATGCATACCCTTTGGACAGGCAGATGCTTATTATCAGCTTAAAATTAATTACTGCTATGATAAAATGTTAGTTTTTGTCTAAATCCCCTGCAGTGTAGACCTTTTCTTGATGCTCTCAGCCAGGCCATTCACGAAGTTTTGGAGCTGCCTTAGCTATTTTGTCACACTCAATAAAACATAATACTTGTTGCCGAGTATTTTATTTGAACATTGTCTCATCTCAGCAGCTGCCTTCCAGTATTTACAAAGCAGTATCCTTTGTGCAGCCGTGTTTCCAAAATAATTGAGCCACTTTGAAATATAAATAAAAACAGAATGCTTGAATTTGCAAATCATTTATAATTACTGAAAATAATGCAACACATCAAATCTTGACAATTTGGATGTTTGATTTTTTTATTTTTTAAATATGCTCATTTTGACAACACAGGCAGCAAAAGGCTGGATAAGTTGTTTAATACTAAAAAAGTCTTGGAACATCTCCACTAGTTTGGTTAATTGGCAACTCGTCAATAATGTGATTGGGTTTAAAAAGAGAATCTCAGAGAGTCAGAAGTCAAAATGACCGGGGACATTGCTCAACAGTTTAAGAATAACATTTCTCAACATAAGATTGCACCAGATTTGGGGGTTTCATCATCTGCAGCACATAATATCATTAAAAGTTTCATAAAATCTCTGTATTTAAGAGTCACAGCTAAAAACAGTTCTCAAATCTTTGGGCCCTCAGTTTTACAATCAGCCTATGGAACGACTCTCAAAAAAGTTAAAAAACAAACAAACAATATTAACAAGATACAGAAATGCCACTGCCTTCTCTGCTTAGCCCACATTTCAACAGTCATCATCTGTGATGTGATGTTGGTGAAACCATGGCTAACCATACAGACCACGTCTTTTTAGGAAGGGCTTTACTTTTTTCAGACAATGCCAAACCACATTCTGCACTTATTACAGCAGCATGGCTCCATAGTAGAGCTCACTTTCCCGTAATCCAGCCCCATCCCCCCTTTAAATAGAATGGAAATGGAAAGGAAGCCGCGAACTGTTGAACAGCTAATATCTATATCAAGCAAGTATTCTGCCATTGTGCAGTTTAAAAGGTGATATTGCTGAATGTGAACATTGCTCTCTGATGTTTTGCTGTTAGCTACAGCAAAATAGTCTTGAGTTTAAATTCTCTTTTAAATCCATACTTTGGTGCAGACCCAGTATTTATTTCCACAAAGAAGTTTTTTTTTCCTTGTCTTGAACATCATCAACAGGTTTTTTTTTTTTTTGGCTGTGACTCATTTTCCGTTTCAGTTGTTGCTTAGAAGCGTTTTCTTTTACTGTAGTTGTTCATACATCAGATTTGTTTCTCCCTCCATTTGTCTGTGCACAGTTTGTCACATGTTTAATGTGATCATTGGTTGATGCAGCTTAAATTAAAAAAAAAAAAGAAAAAAGAAAAAAAAAGGAGTCATTGCTTGGACGCCCTGAATGAAAATGCACATGTTTGTTCTCCCCTAACCCCATTTAAAATAGAAAATGCATAATTTTACAATTTAGATATTAGTGGCAAAAATATCTCTGGACCTGATCTATAAAATCTTATTAAATATTAATGAACAAGATTTTCTGATACACTATAAAAGTAATTTATAATATTTCTTTTTGCTAATAATCTTAATTATTTAGCATTTTTTCTGCATAAATAAAACTCTAGTTTACTTGCTTAAACTTTTTTCTCCGTCACCCACATTCCTGCACTCTTTCCTTTATCAATAATGCTTCCGAGATCAGGATCCCTCATCTCTCCACTGGCATTTATTCATTATGCAAAAGAGAGGCTGTCGTCTATTTATCCCACATATTGTTGTTCCACTCGCATCACCCACCTTCTCCATGTATTTACATTTTTTTCTGATTTATTCTTTCCATATACTTTCCGCATGTTCCTCCAGACACAGCATAGAACTATACAGAGGTTATAACTAGTGAGAGCAGCAGAGATGGAAAGAGAAAGCCATAGAAAGGTAGGTAGGTAGGTAACCAGGGAGGGAGGGGAGGGAAGCAGGGAGAGAATGAGTCATAGCTCGTCCCACAGGACTGAGTGGGCTGGCTGAGTGGAGGAGGATGGCGTCAGCAGTAGGCCTGACAATTTAAGAAGACACATTAAAAGAGGAAGAAAAAAGAGAGCTAACATTTTAGTAGTGGGTGGATGAAGAGAGAGAGAGAGAGAGAGAGAGATATTGATGGGAGGTGTTGACGTGGAGGGGGTGGAAGGCAGGAAGGGGTATCCTCATAACGCAGAGACAAACCAGAGAGGGGGTGGTTGGAGAAGGACAGAAAGAGACATACATGGAAGAAGAGGAACCCTGTCTTCCGCTGCATTTGACCATTTATGTTCCCGTCGTCAGTGCTTCAAGGATGTTTTTTTCCCCTCTTTGTTGCTGTTGTTCTCTCTTTGTAAGCCATGTAATGACCTTAATCACTGGTACATACCTCATGCCAGAGAATGGTATAACGGAGAGTTGGTCAGCGATGGTTATATGCATACTTTAAGCGAAGCACAGGCTCCGTTTTAGATTAAAAGAGCCTGGACTGTTCCTCCACAGTCCCTTGCGCTCTGTGAGCCCCCTCGTCCCCTCCCTGTGTGAAATTGTGCAACCGACGCAAAGGGGAATCCTCTCTGACACAGACGAGCACTGGTACGCGCACACACACCGCAAGTGCCGCTGATATATAATATGTGCAGGCACTGAGCTTGCACAAACTCTGCCATTACTACACACACATCAGACTCCACTCCGTGAAGACATAACCTTGCTTCCTTTTGTGAAATGGGTTCTCTCTGACGTCAAATGGGCGAGGTGCGCAGTTGAATACAGAGGAGCTGAATTGGGTCGAGCTGCCTCTCTGTGTGTCTCTCCCAGTGCTGTCTGTGGGTTTGTACGTGCTTGCTCGCTCCTGTTTGCAGCGCTCTGCGCTTCCATTCACCTTCATCTTTCATTCAACCTCTGCAGAGGAAATAGAGAGGAGTGTTTGCGACATATGCTTCTTCATTGTGAAATCTGAAAGAATGGCAGTGAATTAAATAATTCATAGGAACTCTTAACCCTTCCCTCACACAATTTTATGACTATAAAGTGCTTTTTTTGGGAAATTAGATTCACTAATCGATTGATTTTGTGGAAATTGATTTTGATGTTTGAGAATTTTAGAGTTAAATTCTTTAACCTTTAAATTCTGGCTCCCTGTCTGATGATATCCGTTAATCAGTCAGACATTAGATGACTGATAAGTTAATCAGCCTATATGACTTCTCTCATAAGACAATATCTTCTCACCAGCCGTAAAATTCCTCTCATTTCTCCGGCTTGCCCCGCTGCTAACTATTGCTGAGACCCTGACCCAGCTTGGCCCAGGGCAGCTAAATTTGACAGTGAGCTCATACCTGCACGAAATATTTAGTCTCGCTGCTTCACTGTCTGAAGTGTCTGCCTTAACACAAACACACACTCACACACTGTGTTGACCAGGCAGATAGCTCTCTCTCTCTCTCTCTCTGTGTCTTTCACTCACTGGCCCCTCTCACTCACTCACGCAGGGCTCCCTTCCAGTCGCAGTTTTTGATGTGGTAACCTGACCCAGTGGGCAGGACAGTGTATGACTTGAGTGTCTCAGCTGGTCGCCTGTCATCAGGAGGAGTCCATTTAAGTATGCAAGGCTGGAAATGTGGACAATGTGGGTCGGAGCGCCCTGCACTGGATTAAGACAGAGACGATTTATGAACTGAGATGTGTGTTGGGTGGTCGGTAGCAATAAATTCCTAAGAACATATGCATCATTAATGTCTTAATGTTAAGATTCACTAAATGGAACGTAAAAATGGAAATTGACTGATTGTTCAACTGGTTGGAGTACTTCAGATAATTGAGACTGACATGCACGGGATGGAGGTCTGTGCAGAATTTTGAAAGTTAATAAGGATGTTAGTGAATTTTTTTTGAGAATGTAGTATTATACAACAAGATGTAATTAATTGTTGCTGCAGCAAAAATAAACATTACTTCTGAAATGCAGCTATTACTATGTAGGACTGAACTAATAATGTCTCATAGTGAGACCAGACTGAACAATTACACAGACGCAACACAAGAGGTTGAATTTAGAACTTAATCAGTAACGCGGTTTTGCTAAAAGTAAAGAGAAACGTCAATAAATCTGTCTTAACATCTGAATTGGTCATTACTCACGACTTAAAATGCGTGATTATTATCATCTTTTAAACTCCCTGTGAAAATCATACTTGTCCTGTCATACTTGTCCTGCTGTAGTTTTGAGGACAACATGATGTGGATAAATCTTTATCTATGATGTAACTGGCCCAAGTCCCGTGTGAATCAGCTACCCTGCTGCATATATGCAGCCACATGTGATGATGCAAACAGTTGCCAGAGAAATGTCAGCTTCTGGCCCACCAACACACTGACTGAACTGGGACACAACAAGCAGGGAGTGGTGCTGCATCTGGTATTGTAGTTGTTGAGTCTGCAGTTTACAAACCATATTATGACTCTCTGTATTCGCATTCTCAAGCCTGTAATAGCGCTATCTAAGGATAAGCATGTTTATTTAATAGTATTAGTTACAATTGTTGGTCTTTTGGAAGCGGCACTAACAGTTTAGTTATCAGTTACGCCATTTTTCCAACAACGTAAAGAAGCTTTGCAAGGGGTTGTTGCAGTGGGTACACCTTGTGATTCAAATACATACTCTCCGAAGTCTATTTAAGTCTAAGTGCTTGAACAGACAGAACTGAAATTTAAGAGCACGAGCTCCTTATCATTTTGTTAGTGCATCAGTCTGCCAGCCTGAGTACAAGACGGTAGGATTAACCTTGAAGGAGCAGGCAGTTCTACAGGTGAACTGACTGACCATTGTTTGGAGCTCACACTGAACACAGTTGAACAGAGACCTGGGTAGTTTTGCTGTGTGACAGTGGCAATAAGGTTTATTGCACGAGAATCTATTAGCCTCAGTCGGGTCGTGTTTGAAACACAACAGAGAAGGATGCAAATTCATTACGTCGACGCAGACGTAATTATTATGTTCGGGATAATGTATTGGTAAATAAATGTAGTTTTTGTGACAGACCTGGAGAGGACTGCTGCATTGTACTTTTATTTGTCCCTCTCTTGTTCATGTGGTATTTATTTAAGAGACTTTTAATGTGTTTAAGTCAACACATATGTACAGTTATCCCCATTTTTAAAACGATTTCATGTATCCTAACCCTTCCTTATGATACCTGCTTTTCTCTGCCACTTTCAGATCTGCCATTCTGAATGACTGTGAACACATTTAATCATCCGCCATGATCAAAGATGGCTTCCAAAAACCTTTTTATTATAGTTTTAAGGTGTCGTCGGTATAGTAACCGATCCAAGGCAGTAAGAATCAGTTTTTGAACAAGTACTGCTTTAGACCGCATGACCTGGGTAATCAAGAACCTGCATTGTTGTAGGTAGCTGTCGCAGTCCAAGATTGCTTGAATTTAGAAGAAATTGGAACACCAACAACAGCATATCCTATCTCCCAGTCTGTGCACACTGCAAGCCATGTATTTATTTTTAATATCATTCTTCTCCCTTCTCTTCTCGCTGGTACTCGCTCAACACGAATGGCAGCAGTTGAGAATGACGTTGCCATCTCCTTGGCAACCCCGTGGGCTGGTGTGTGTTGAGGGAAGCTGG
>JASGAT010395444.1:0-12540 GCA_030220025.1 Chelon auratus
TTTAAATTTGCTTTTATATCTTCTGCTTCTGTAAAGCACTTTGAATTGCCTCGTGTACGAATTGTGCTATACAAATAAACTTGCCTTGCCTTGCCTTGCCTTACTGGTTAAGCGGTTAAGCGCATTTTATACCTCTGTGGGGCATAAACGGCGTAACCTACGCTCGTAGTCTACGGGGTATGAACCATTTATACTTGTGCGTTCATCAGTCTGGCTCGCTCTATAAAAATGTCATCCAAGCATTAGTCGGCGCTGCATCTTTTTTGCCAATCGGGTTCATTTTTGTTTCTACGTCCTGCTTCACTTTCAACAATGGCGACTGAAACTTTCGCCGAAGATGAGCCATACAAATGTTTGTATTTCCGAACCTCCTCAGTTAACCTTTCCTCGATGTGTTCCATCTTTATTGATCCAAAAGAGGACCAGACGGAAATACTAAAGCGGAAACACGCTACTGCCAAGCAAAACAATCATAGCTCTTGCGGTTTGAATCACTGTGATGCATGGTTACATTTCTTGGGAGGTGCACGTGAGGCTACGGCATTAGGGTCTGCGTAAGGTCTGGGCTGATGCCGTAGTTATGACAGAGTAACGCAGAGGTATAAACGGCACATTAGCACTGAGATTTTGCGCTAGTTACCTTGAGGGTCCCTGATTTGAGGATCCCTCTCTGGAACCCTGTATAATTATATCTCACATCTTCTCCATGCACCACCTTTCAGTGCAGAAACTACTGTCTCTACATAAAGGGCAGCAACAGATGCATGCAACATGTCCAGACACGTCTTTCCCTAACTGACGGAGACAAGGCTGACTGAAATGTAAGTACTCCACATAATGACAAGTCTTGCAGTGTAAGCTATCCGCGAGTCTATTTTTCTTCTACACACATCTTTGCATATTCTGAACCCAAACCAATTGACTGTTGAGGGAAGAGAACCTTATCTGCTAGCTAAAAATCCCCTCCTGACTCAAAGCACTCCCTGGTAGCAGGGTAGTCGAAAGCGAAGTGACAGAAGATGTTACATCTGTAGTCCTCAACAAATGACAGGCCAAAGTGACTCGGCTGTCTCGGATCAATAAAGATCCCAATCTCCAGCTCAGTGCACTGATGACAACAGTGATAAGTATCACCTTTAAAGCTGCTGTCTTCATAGACCCACAACATGAAAATTGATAAGGCCCTCAGGCTGTTCTCCTTGAATAAACCCTCCAGCTGATAAAATAGACAGTGTTCTCTTAAAGAATTTATCTCAGTGTTCTTCCTTTACAATGACGTGTCTGAGGTGAAACCCGCATTTCCTTTATTTCCTCCCAGCCCCTGTGCAGTTTTGAGATTAATCACTGCCATGCAATAAAAGCGAACAGGTCTATTTCCTGTGTCTGTAGCCGCAGCGATACCTGTCTGCTTTCCTGACAGCCCCGGGATTATATTACTTCCGAGGAGCTCATTTTCAAAACAAAAGTCTCTCACTTTTTCAAATATCCTGGAGCACACATAGTCGACATGACTGTGCTCGGCTAACAAGGAGGTCCAAGGATGTTTTGTTCATCACATTGTCTCTAAGTCTTTAGAGATTTACATCTGTGGTCCTTTTTGGGTTTTTTTTGACCCACAGAAATGGTAAGAATACGTTTCAGTGGTCTTTATTTATGCATTTACTAAACAGAAAGAGACTCTGAACAGTCTCAGTGCTGTCTCATTATTGGATTCACCAAACATCTGCTGCACATAGCTATATAAATTACTAAATTAACAATAAACCTCAGCCCTTTGGAAAATATTCTGAGTGAGAGAAGAAATGATCAGTAAGCTTGAGTAAGCTTGAAACTATTACTTTCTGCAGTTTCCAACATTATTTCTGTACATAAGGAATTTTCCAGAACTGAAGGGATTACAAGAACTCCTGGTGTAGACATATTTCAATAAGGAGAGATGGGGAGAAAGTGAACATTTAATGAGGAATCTTGAATATCAACATGCAAGGTAATAGTTTGGCAGTTAGACACCTAGAGCACACAGAACCTCAGATAATGAAGGTAGATAGGGACCCCATACTGTAAAACATTACAGCCCCATTAAGTTATGTGAAAGTTTTTCTTCTCTTTAATTCCAGTATCAAAGTTTTTGATACTGAACTCAATTATAATTGCTTCTTATTAAACTTAAAATAATCCATTGACTGGAGTTCTTGTGAGTTGTGTCTTAGTGGTCAATGTTCATTTAACTCATGTCTTTAGGTTTTGAGTTGCTCTATAAAAGGGAATTAAACCATGGTATTACAATTTTAGCAAAGCTATTGGCACTATAAGCGTAATGGACGAGTGGATCCCTACCAGGAATTCATTCCAAAGTGGCTATTTTTGGTGGATCAAATTGTATTGTCCTCTTCTCTAAACGACCTACACGGCATTAAGAGGGGGCATTGTTTCTACTTTCTGCTTCACTTTCTACTTCCTGCTCCACATTCAACAATGGAGACTGAGGCTGAAGCCATACACGAGTCATTTAAATGTTTGAATCTCTGAACCTCCTCTGTTAACCTTTCCTCCATGTGTTCCATCGTTATTGATCGAAAACAATCAATTTGAAAATTGCAGAGATTGGAGAAGCAGCCAGAAATGCTGAAGCAGAAATACGCTGCTACCAAGCGGACCAACAGCTCTTGCGGTCTGTGTCATTGTGACGCATAGTTACATTTCTGACTTGAAATGTATTACAGTGCAGCAGATGCTGGTGGTAGAGAAGAAGACAGAGTTGACAGGTGGTTGAAGGAGACCTCTGATGAAGGCAGGCAAATTAACTAGCTCATTGGATGAAAGCAGCGACGCAGAAATTGAGGATAGACTGGTTTTGACATTGTGGGAAAATGGAAGCGATGAGGAAATAGAGTGACAGTCCATGTTCACCAGAGGGGAACAGATATTCCTTATTAAACCTCTGCCTAACTCTCATTTCTTGGCAGTGTAACAGGCTGTCTAATATGCATTACCATGCAAGTATCACTGCCAAAAACTATTCCACGTTTCACTTTGAAATGATAAGGTAAACCTGAAGTATGTAAAAGTGTCAGGTTGTTCTGAACTCTCAGTTTCCAGCATAGTTTTCCCCTTTGATTGGAGATTTCTTTATCAGGTGGCCCGACTCCATAACAGAGAGCACAAGTTGGTTCTCACAAGCAGAGTGACTTATTTACAACAGTTTACAATCTCAGTTAACTCAATTACTTAACAAAATATTCAGTGCTGCAACCCAAATAGCAAAAGTTTCTGAACCTAGAGCAGGGACATGTGATGCAACACATCTGTTCTTTTCTTTGAAAATGCCATTCGGCTGGAAGAGAAGCTGGTTTTCTAACCAGGGTTGCAGAGGTGTTCAAGGCACTGATTATTTTGCAGTCTGTTTTTTCATGACGGGAAATGAGTTCAGTAGGTGCATGTTGTCTGAGATGCAAGTGAGGTATCCATCCAGCTCCTCAAGACGGCTCTTTTGAACCTTATTGAAGAGAAGTCCTCTTCATCTGATGAATGCGGCCCATGGTGCTGCCTGACCATGCTCTGTCACCTCACAGTCCAAATCTGTATCATGAAAACTCTGCATACAACAAAGAAAGTTACATCATGGCACCATAGTTCCTCTAGATGTAGAGGTTAGGATTATTGCATATAGTGATGTGTCGTGCGATATGATTCTTTGTGGCGAACAGGAAGGGAAAAAAAAAAGAGAAATTCAATCTACGCTCCTCCTTCCTCATGTATGGCCATCATTTTCCAGGTTTTGTCATTATGTGTCCATGGCGACATAATGCAGGGCCCGTACATATGTGAGTCATTTACTTGTCTTCTTTTCTCAGCCGCAAATTAGCCGCCACACTCATTTCACAATGTGTCTGCTGCCTTCATGAAAAACGTGGCAGCGTTAGTGCCCAAGGTGAAGTCTGTAGCACCGCGTAGCAAAATAAATTAACTTCGCCACCTGCAGCTTTGTTCACTGACTTTTCCCGTTGCTTTCATCTTGGTAAATGGTCCACCTGTTGGCCTTTACCTCTGCACCACACTCTTCTGTCAGCCTGTAATGAACCATCTCCCCTCGAGCGTCATTAAAGTTTAATCCGAGTCAAATAAAAATGCTCAATTTTTGTGGACGTGGTTTGCCAACAGTATTATTATTATCGCAGAGGTATGAGCGGAGGTTAAGAAGGAATCCTGCTGATTTGTTCATCTAATACTGAATGTCTCCTGCACAAATCGAACACATCCAGTCTAATGATGTGCAGCAGCTCTTGTGTGAGGCAAATGGCGATTGACTGAAATCAGTAACCTGAGAGAATGACAAGCAACGAGAAAGAGGAGGAGGAGGGAGGACAGAAAGAGACCAGAGAGATTTGATGAATTAAACCATCCTGTTTTAACAAAGTCGAACAAAAGTGAGAGAAAGCAGTTATGGAAAGTTCCACAAACAGAAGATGAAGGAAGTTGGACAAGCAGAGAGCTGGAACAGGAATTTGGAAGAGAATCTCCAAAGAACAGGACAGGAAGCCTGAAAGAATGAAACGCAGAGAGGGGGTGGGAGGGTGGTGTAGCATGGCGGTGGGATGACAAGATGAATTAGGTGCCGAGAGAGAGGGAGAATAGTAGGTCACATCTCAAACCTATTCATCCACAAGACGCGCGACACATGGCTGTGTCAGGCTGCCTCAACTCCTCACATTAATTGCCCGCTCTACACTCTGCTAAGCAAGTGCCACAGAAAAGTTCCTGGAGGAACTTTCCATGGAAAGAATGTTGGTGATTAAAGTGATGAGATCAGGCTCAAGTGAAACATTTGTGTCCTCAAAACCACTTTATTGTCATGTCATGTTTCATAAGCACCTGGATCGTTTTATTGGCACTCCTGAGATCTCTGTATAATCAAGCAACCTGCTCATGCACTGCAAAGTTTCGGCTTTAAAATCAAGAAAAAGAAGGTTTTAAATTAAGGATATACATAATTACTAATAAGCAATATTATCTGCCAATATTTTTTTAAAAAAGGGAAATATATCAGGCCTCAAAGCACCCACAATAATCTCCAAACTAGTGTCTTTGCACTAAAAACAAGCAGATTTATATCAAGGTAGTTACAAGGACAATATGAACAGAATCGTTTACTCCTAAACTAGGAATAGTTGTGACTTTACAGTAAGTACTGTCACTGCTCTATACTGTATTTCATCAATGGGATATAATATAATATAATATAATATAATATAATATAATATAATGTCTTCATCGTCATTGCATTGGGTGCAATACAATGAAATTTAAAAACAGCTCTCCTAGAGATATTTTTACCCACACACACCCTCAAAAAATGTATTTAGTAAAAAATAAATATAAAAATCCAAGTGCATAAAGATGTTAAAGAGCTATCTGGAGGAGATGGTGGAGGTGAGGGCAGCAGGATAGGGGGAAGGATAAGAATTGTCTCCGATAGTTCTGCGTGCCTTGCCGAGAAATAATTGCTGTGCTCTGTTGAGACTGAATCAATAAATCAATGGGCTGCGTTTTGTCATTATCTGTTTTTAATACGCTAAGAGATGAAAAGGATAAGATGCTGCAAATAAGAAATTCTAACTTTGACAAAGTAGCTTTGCACTTGTCCCCCCTCATCTTAAACCTTTAAAATTGTGGTAGTTTTCATTTTAAGCATTAACTTACTAAGTATCAGTAAGAAAATATCAATAACAAGTTACTATGGGTTATTATCATTTAAGAAGTAAACGATTAAAGCGAGTGAACACAAATCTGCCTGAAGAACTCTCTTGGTAGACAGAAATCAAGCATATTTTGCAGTGTGTTAATTCATGGGAAAAAATACATGATAATGTTTTGGCCCTGGACGGAACCTTTGGTGACCCTAGAGGCATGGTTTTAAGAATGTCAGTGACAGTCACGTCTGTGTTTTCCAGACATTTGCATAAAGACTTTCATTCTCATGGGAAAATGTAATGTTTTGGATTTCAACCAAATACCTGCTAATGCTAAAGCTAATGCCATTCCCATCAGCATTAGCTGTGCTTTAGCAGATGTTGGCATGTGAATAAACTGACCTAAATCAATGAATACCCCCATGAGAGACAACTAGGTTGTATATTTGAGAAACAATTTAACTGTAACTTGAATATGTTTTGATAAACAGCTAAAATACCTAAAATGTGTCATTGTCCAAACACACATGACCCCAACTATGTAATGCATACAATGTACAACATATATTAAAATCTAATTCCTTGCAACAGTAGGTATAAAAATAAAATATCTTTTCAGTATATGTCAGAGAATAGTGCATATAGAAATAGTGTATATGACTAAGAAAATTAGCAAACAAAATGCAAATGAATGCCCATTTCAAACCACTGTTGTGTTAATATTAGTGGGAGTAGGTTCACTCTGATGGCAGTGATGACTTTCCATATGTGGTATTAAATCAATGGAAAAAAAAGAGCTCCACCACTCTCATGGTGAAAAAAATGGATATATGGCATTTTTTTATTTTATGTATAAGTGTTTTTTACGTATTTTTTTTGTGAGTGCTTTTCAAATTTCCACTCAGGGCATTTTATGAGCAAATGTGCAAAAGAACTGGTTGGTGGAAAACATACAGTTTGTCTAAATAACACAGATGAATCAGTACAAAACTTAGTCAGATAACATTTCTGGAATAAGGTAAATGGTTTTGATATTTAAATCACACTTTAATATCTATTTGTACCATACACTATTAATAAATATAGACAACACCTCCTCACTTCCTTGCATTGACCAAACTGACCTGCCCACACTTCTGGCAGACTTACTTTTGTTTTCGTTCAATTAATACTGCGCTCTCCTCTACCTCCACCAGTTACAAAGAAATGTTGGATAATACACTGTACTAATTTATTTATGTATTTATTTATCTTTTCTAACTCTAACAGTCCATGGTTGGCATCACTTGTAGTTGTCATGATATCAAATCCTCTTTCTATGGCATCAAAAAACTAAACTTTGTAAAATGTTAGTGTTTTAGTTTTTACATGGAGCTTATAACCTATACTGCAGGCAGACACCAGGGGGAGCTCTACTTTCTTTGGCTTCACTTTTGAGGAGCAGTTCCGTTGCCCATCTTTATACTGTCTATGATTTGTATTCAAAGCGCTTTACAGTCACAATGACACATCTACTCACCTGTTAACACAAGTGCACACACACACCAGTGCCAGGGACTGTGAGCAACTTGGGGTTCAGTGTCTTGCTCAAGGACACTTTGGCATGCGGTCCATACATCAGGAGCAAACCCTCTGGTCTGTGGACAACCCAATCTGCCTACTGAGCCACAGAAGTTAAGTAGATAGAGTGGAGCTCATCTCCACACAGATGGAGAGGGCGGACACCAGTCTACTGCGTCAAATTGACCTGTCACATGGTTTGTCACACAGAACCATCAGAGAAGTCATCCCTGGAAACAGTTTGGAAGGATGTGGATGAATAGGCACCCATCTATTGTGAGGTAACTTACATATAAAAGACATTGTCTGAGGAAAGTTAGAAAAGCTTTGAAAGCCAGAAAGTATGGCTTGTGCCATGTAGTAATGCACGCTGACATGAGTAGTCCATGATTTTAATCCATGATTATAGAATCTTGTCAGCTGTTAAGGAGTCTGATGGAGAAAATGGACTTCAGTCTTGAGGTTCTGCATCTCACACTCTGGCCTGAAGGTAGGAGTGTAAACAGTCTGTGTTGGCGGTGGGTGGGGTCCTTGGTGATGGAGGCAGCTCTCCTGTGGGCTCTATGCATGCATATGCTCTGCAGTGAAGTCTTGGTGATAGTCTCAGCAGTCTTTACCACTCTCTGACTACAACCATGAACTGTAGTGCTGCCGTACCACACGGTGATGTATTAGAAATACTTAGGATTAAATATAACTGATGCCATAGCAGCATCTACACTAGTGGGGGGCAAAATATATATATAATGACCTCTGGAGCATTTATACAATTGTCCCAAACGCCGCATTTGCCTTTATACTGCAAAACCATGCATTTCGCTAGTTTCCACTAGACCAGACATGTCAAACTCAGAGACAATTGTATCCGGCCTGTATCCGGCCTGCAAGATAATATTTTATATCTATCAGAATTGCCCTGCAGGTATTTTCCATGTGCACTAAATAGTAAAATATCTTAACAGATTCTTACACTAAGACGTAGTAACGCTGTACCAGTTTGCAGACAACAGGCTAAATCGGTTAGCCTGTTGTTCCAGGGTAGCACACACAGCAAATGGAACATTTACTAAAATATAAATGACAGCACCACTACAGCTAAACACCAGTTGGTTAACATACATGCTAACATACAGCCACACCGAAAGTGTCGGTTAGCCAAATAACAACAGCATGTTTAACGCAGCGTTAGCATTAGCCCCGTGGTTAGCTCTGCTCTCCATTGAGTAGTACCACGTTAGCCCCGCTAGTCTCGTTTTATTCTGTCAATTCAAAGCTTTGATAACAGCAAATTCATCCAACATACAGATAACGATAGGAAACTATATTGTGTACTGTTAATCTCACAATGTCTTATGAAAAATAACAAACTGACTGCATGTCTTTTTATCAGCTTTTCTGAGCTGGCAGACATGCGACACATCCTACCAGATGTAAAAAAAAAAAAAAAAAAGCTCAAATGTGAGATTTTCATCCCCTTTATCTCCCTTCATGTCCCCTTTAAATCAGCTGAATTTGGGAGAAGAAAATATTTTTTATATGTCAGTGGAAATCTCCCATTAGAGAGTAACACACAAAAAAAGACCACTGATGTGTCTTTTATTTGAAATTTGTTCTCATTACTTGTTTAATCAGTGAGCTTGGTTTTATTCTAAATTCTCTATTATGGCCTGGAAAAAGTTAAATTAATATGTCTGTATGAATGACTTCTGATAATACATCTGAAAAGACAAATTGTGTCTCATTTTAAATAAATATCCATTCTGGTTGGCCCGAGATTTGGACTCAGTTCTTAATTCTGGCCCCTTCTCTGACTGAGTTTGACACCACTGCACTAGATGGTGCTCTTCAAACTCTAACGACCTTTGCTAAAGAAGAGTCTCTCATCTCTACTGACATCTAATGTATACCAAGCGGGGATAGCATTATGACCTTCTGAGGGTGTCCTGTGGTGTCTGGCTACAGAATGTTGTTAGTGGGGGCCTTTGGGTCCTGTGGATTGAGAGGAGGGGCCTCTGTGGATCATCCCACAGATACTTGATCAGTTTGGATCTGGTGAATTTGGAGGCCAGGTCAACACCTTGTGCTGTTCTTCATGTTTTTTTTTTTAGTTGTTCCTAAAGCGTTTTTGTGTGTGTGTCTGTGTCAGGCTGCATCCTGCTGGGGATGGCTGGCTAATATATGGCTAAAAATCTAAATATTTCTTTACTGGTCACATTAATGCAAGCGTTGGTTTCCACATATAGGAAAAAAAACGTACAGTATGCCAGGTCTTCAGTAGTGTGTACAGCTGTTAACACTGGGACTTAGGTGATGATCTTCATGCTATTTAGAATGGTTATTTCAGAATTCATGTTATAGAATGCAACCTCCACTCAGTCCATTTTATGTAATGCATCACACACTGTATGTCTGTAGCATAGTTTTGTTTCACAACTTCCATATCCGTAAGGATTTAGAAACTTAATTGTTTGCGTTTTCTTTAGTTTAATTTATTTCATTTTGAAACAGCAGTTTCTTATTTGCTTATTAGACTGACGTAAAAAAGAAAGATAGAGGAAGTGTCTGCATATGTGTGTTGCCTGCAGCTAAACGAGCAAACACACAAACATTTTGTGTAGCAAGCAGCCGGGGTTTGTTTGTGTTTTGCCACACAGGGTGGCGTCTGCAGCCCGATCGTGCTTCTACCTTTTCTCTCTTTATTTAGTTAGATGCCTGAGTGGGCACACCTGCAGGTCTACCAAGCTGCACCGCTGAGCGCTGTTTGAGTTCAGCTGTCCAGTCTGTTTGCATGTGTGTGTGTATAGGTGTGTAGTGTGAAGTGTGTACGTGTGCATTGTGTCCACCGTCAGTAGCTCTCAGCTTAGAAATCCATGGCTTCACCGTTATCTTGTGGACATGCAAACCTACACGTGAAGCCAGGCTGATGCGGGCAGGTAGAGCACCCTCTCCGTTGTCCTCATATTTGCTTTCATAAATTGGCATCAGCCACTGCATCTTTGACTGCTCCCCTGTCAGTTCTCCTCCCTCCATTGGCCTCTCTTCTCATCAGCACTCACGAGTCAAAGGGGAGCAACGGAAGGGCCGACAGCTGACGAACACACTTTGACATCAATTTGGAGCATTGTTGACGGTGGCTGCTCGGTTTTGATAGTTTTCTGTTCTTCCGTAAGTTTCAGTTTTGGAGTTTTATTCCATTTGGGGTCTCTTGAATGATTTTTCTTGCATTTTGTTTACTTCCTGTTTTAATTGGAAATTTGTCCCAGTGTTTTGTCTTCGCCATTATTAGTCTCACCTGTGTCCCTCTTTATTTCTCTGTGTATATATAGTACTATCTCTTCCCTATTTCTTTGTCAGTTTGTCTATTTATTCCTTTATTCCCCAGACATTTGTTGACCTGTGTCCTACTTTCTTACCCTGATGTGTTTCCTTAGTTCCTGTGAAAATCCTAGTGTTCCCCAACTCCATGTTAGTCTGCTCTTGCTGGATTTTCTCTGAATTACCTTTAACTCTTTTCATCGGAATTTGGGTTTATCCTGCTTTGCAGGCCAGACACCAGGGGGAGCTTTACTTGCTTTGGCTTCACTTTTGTGGGACTGTTCTGCCACCCATCTTTATATGTCTTTGGTCTGTCTCTGTTTCCCTGCTACATATGAGGGAATGCATATTGAGCTACGGCTGAAGTGCTGAAGTGGTGGAGAGGTGTTTCTGTTTGTCAGGTATCTCTGTCATCAGCTCAGTTTCAGAGGTGGACTCATTCTGGGGAATGAGAGTCCGGATGAAAGTTTAATTTTATTATTGCCAAGAAGTAGGCAAGAAAAGTTTAGTTACAGCGGACCTATTAGAGAGTCATCATAGTTGGCTGAGCATGAAATAGTTTCATGGTGTTGAAACATGTGTGTGTGTCAGTGTGTGTAGCAAGCACAGCCTCCCAGTTGACCTTCGGGGTAATCTATGCCAGTTAGCTGCACAAATAGCATGGCAACCATTTTATTTTTAATGAGGCAAGTCACAACTGTCCCTCTGGAGACCATATCAGCTCAGGCACCAGATGGCATTGTAAGACTGGTAAGACATCACTTGACCAAAATAGTAATTAAGCAAAGTATTCCTCAGTGTTTCTCTGAGTCTCAACACTTCTGTCAACTGCTAGAAATTCACCCTGGCATAGAAAAGTGCCAGGCACAGCCAGGTAGTCTGTTGAGGCCTTCCATCCGTTTATTTGAAAATGTTTTTTGTTTTGTTTTGTTTTTTTACTCCAGTTACATAAATGGGACGAAAAAAAAACATCCTTAGAAGTTAAAACTGCAATATTCTTACAATTATAATGTGTTCAAATACTGGGTATTCCATGTAAAGGAAAAATGGCTTGTAGTTATAAGCTCACTTTTATGAGGTGGGAAAATAAGATTTAATATTAAAGCTGATTCAGGCAGGAAATCTAAAAGGGCAAGGTACAAAAATAAAGGCTATCAAAGGAACATTGTTCACTTTAAACAGGCATTAGTAGAATTAATGTAATAGCCCAATCAGGACAAAATGCCTCGTGTAACTACCTCGGTCAGAACATTGCCTCATCTGAAATATCCAGACCGAGATGGGTGATATAAACCTTTGATAATCCATTCAGAAATGAATTATTAACACCTAACAGACATGTAAATGCTTTACCCGGTTATTTATTTCTGGATGGAATAAAGTTTCCTGATTTCTGATTTCCCCACACTGATTAAACAAATGTGCAGCACTATTGTTCATTTGACCCATGTTTACAGTAAACACCTATGACAGAAACTTGCCTATAACTGATCGTATTGGATTTTACAAACCCAGCAGCATGGCCCACTTCCAAACAGAGATATGTTTCTTACATGTAGCCTAAATATGCGTTTATTGTGGACATACGTGAATAGTATGGAAACGTTGCAATCACTGTGAGTAGCTGTGTTAAAATGCGGGTCCATCTCTATCAGTCATTATCACCGTCTTCTGTTGAATGAATTCAGTGTTTCTCCTCATGCAATATTTTTGACAAATTCAATGCCAGAAAGACAGGAAGAATTAACACCTACCTCTGCTGTTCCCCTCAACTATGGTATGAAGCATTTAGCATCATTTATGTCCTGTAGCAGCCCTGTGTCTCTCTGTGTTAGCCCTGAGATAGGCTGGAGACCTGTCCAGGGTGTACCCTGCCTCTCACCCAATGACAGCTGAAATAGGCTCCAGCCCCCCTGCGACCCTCTAGAGGACAAGCGGTTACAAAAAAAAGAATGACTGAATGAATGTGCTGTAG
>JASGAT010395445.1:0-23316 GCA_030220025.1 Chelon auratus
TGCCAGGTCCAAAAGTTTCCCAGCAGAACACTGAATTGTCACAAGATGGTCAATGTTATTTACTTCTCCTGTCAGTGGTCATAATGTTATGCCTGATCGGTGTATTCCATGCACACTTAAGCTTTATTTTTACTCTCTCAAGGCATGAACACAGAGCCTCTGTCGATGTAAGCATTCATACCTGAGTGCTGGTTCTGTTATCACGCTAATGAAACACTGGTCAGCCATGATGAGTTTCTCTGAGGACTTCAAATAACGGCGACTGGAAGTGTGCGGCTCATGTTGCAGCCTAAATGAATAAATGTTGCACAACAGATGCTTTTACCGAAATCACTGCAACACAGAAAAGAGAGAAGACTTCTTACAGTATTAGATGCTTTGTGGAGGCAGAAGGAGAGGAACATTTCCCACTGTTGCTGCGACGTGTAGTTTAGTGACATGTCTGGGGAGGTCCACTTCAGGCTGTGGCGTAGATTAGACGCAGAACCATAACTCTGGCTTTATGCACTTCTTGTAAATAAATGTAAAAAAGCTCTAATATTGCTGAATTCCAACATTTTAAATGAACAATCCAAGGAAATTCAGAGTGTAGTATCCTCCTATAGCCTGGAGGCCAACCCGACTTCCTGTGCACCCACAAAATGTTTGACTGTTGGTCTGGATCAGCTTCGTTGGGAACTGATTGTACTCCAGCAAGCATCTGCCAGGCCAATCAGATTGTTTGGGCAGGCTTTATGTGGCGTGGTGTTGGACAGAATAGTAACAGACATGTTCTGATAAGAATTTAGTCTCCAGGCAAGGGTCCTTCACCAAAACTCAGTGTTTGTCACCTTTCTTAGTTTAGTTTTTGATCCCATATCAACGCTCTAATCAGTATCTTTATATTCTAATCAGTATCTTTATATTCAGAATGGATGATAATCTTTCTCATAGCGATGCAGTGCATCTAGCAGCTAAAGATGAATGCATTTCCCTCGGGAGTCGATGGTAGACAAGCATGGTGGACAACGAATCCCAGGTTGCTCCGTATCTATTTGATGTTTGTATATTAAGGCAGCTGTATATTCTCAGTTTGAGCTGACGGACTGTTGTTAATGATGATGTTTGAGCCGTTGAAACCACTTGGGATGGTCTCACTGATTCCGCAGCAAGCCGTGTGGCTCCTGAGAGTACACAAACTATGCTCTCATTTTCTTCATAGCGTTCATTAACATACCGTTTTAATTCCCAAGTGCACGCTCGGCTCTAACGCGCATAGATCGGCCTCAAAAAGGTCTTTTCAATCGATGTAAATGAAGCTGCAGGACCGTAAAAGTCACATCCCTGCGTCCTGACAATTTCAGTTTTGCACAGCTGAAATAACTGTGCGCTCATGAAGGATGTTTTACAGCACAGCATGTTGGTGAAGCTTACTCGATATTCAGCGGTGAGCACTAACCATCGCTCTGTAGTGCGTAGCAGAGGTTGTATTGTTGCATCCAGCTGTTCATAATGTCGTGAGAGCATCGTTTGTACCACGGAGGACCGTTTCTCTGTCTGAATAGATTTCAGTGACCTTTTTAAAAACAGAGTCCTGTCTCATTTGTTCTCATGATAGTAAACGTGGATGGATGAAAAAAAAAAGGAAAGTGGATGAAGTGCTGCGAGGCGCTCTGATTCATTTCCGCAGCCCGGTGAGCCAGGTTCAAATTCACAGTGACACAAGCCCGAGATGTGTACTTCTAGGCCGCCGGGGCTGCCATGATGTCCCAGTAATTTCAGTTTTGAAGCCCCAAAGTGGAGCCCTCTTCCTCTTCCTCCTCCTCCTCTCCTCAGACAGATGGATAAGAGCTGTAAGCGCTGGTTGCAGGCTGCAGGCTGTTAAAACTCATTTCCTCCTTTTCCTAAGAACAGCATCTACAGTCAGAGAAAAGCAAGACATTTTGGATGAAAGCATTCTTAGTGGCATGTAAAACGTGCATGAGCTGTAGTCACCTTATACCTGCGCCAGTGTTTGATTATCCTGCAGAAGGAATCGTGTCAAACAGTGGAGAATGTCAGCTACCTCGGGGCACATTAATCAGGACAAAGTGAAACTAATTTCCACTTGGCGTGATGAAAACACTCTAGCTGTCAAACCAAAGAAAATAAAAAGATAATGGATGTAAGAAAAAAAGAGAATGTAATCATTAGAGGAACAGGTAAATAAAATAGTTAATGTTCTCTGAAGGGTTAATGAACTGCAGGTTTTTTTTTCATATTAGAAAATGCTTCAGGATTATTCTGCTGAAATTAAAATTCTACATTATGTTGCAAAATCCTCCACAAGTGCCTTCAATAAAAGTGAATTAAAGCCTTTGCACCCAGAGAAGTGGCATTAAAGAAGACTCTACATCCCTGAGTATCTTCTTAAGCCCCAGATTCAATTAACTGAAATGGTGAACACCACAAAGACTATATTGTACATCTGTTCTGTGCCTCAGAGAGAGGAAGTAACTCAGCAAACAAAACAGGAAGCGCTTCCATTAGCTGGGAGGCTTGGACGCTACCAAGAGCTGCTAGCCGTCCCACAGAGCTGACCTGTCCTGACTCTTGTTGTTGTATAGTGTCATTCCTTCCTGTTCTTGTTCGCTGGTTCATTAGGAGTGATCTCCCTCACTGGTGCGCTCTACCTCCAGCTCTGCATTACGAAAAAGCCACCAACAGGTCGACTAGAAGCACAAAATCTCAACACCAGCCAACGTCCGAATTCCAACAGCACAACAGTGAATGACAGCACCTCGCTCGTGTTCAACGGATATTGTTAAGTTAATCCGATCTTAAATGAGCTAAATTTCCTCCCCTGGAGACTCTTAAAGGCTTTTCATATTGTGTATTCTCCTAGGCCGTGTAAGTGTGCGCCATGCAACTGTATTATGTCCAATAAATAGGGCTGTAAGAGTTAATATTGTGCCGAGAGTGCAGCTCATACCTTGAAAACATGTGTTCTCTACTAAAAAAATGTTCTGGTCATCCAACGGCATGAACTCTCTAACCCTCTCTGTAATATTTCACCTTGGCGTTGTCTCAAAGAAACTATTTCGGTGCAGCCTTCGCCTGAGTGGACTCTTGAGTGGACTTTTTGCCAGCAAATCAAGTTGGTGCTATCGAATGATCTCCTACTACTACCTCGACAAACGCCCAAATTGAAGTTCTTCCACACAGGATCCACGTTTAGTCACGTGATTTTTGGGTCGCCTTCTTCTTTGACAGCTTTGATGCTAGCCAGCCATTAAAACAGAAGAAGAAGAAGACATTTTGACACTGCTGGGACCTGGTTGTGGTTTATGGCAGTCCTAAACCAAATAACTCGGCTGAAGCCCGACCCAATCCTGTCATTTTAAAAAAAGCCTGGGTCGGCCCCCGATACAGATCTGTTCAGCCCTAGGCTCATCTTTAGGCTAATATAATCTTTACTTTTAACAGTCTTTGCAAATTCTCATCAAAAATATGGATTTAAAAGCATAATTTCCTCACATGGAGATCCAGAAGGTGTTGAATTCACCCACCCACAGATAACACCACCATCCTTCGAGCTGCAGCCATTAACAGTTTTGGCTAAAATGGACCGATGGGAGTAGGGGTCATCACCAACCTCTGGACCAACACTAGTTGTACTTCCTGTTATGTCAAAATGAGCTTAATTAATCCCTTAAACCCCCCACAATGGTGAATTACTAAACCCTAATGTTATTGAACCTGTGCTATGACTATTTTAGCCTCTTCACTGAATGCCCCAAGCCTCTAGAAAGGGTGTTGGGTTTTAATGTCTGACTCTCGTCCCGTACATGGTCCTTTGGGAGCCTCTGTATCATTATGTTCTGTAATAAAACGTGACCCCTCACACTGTAAATGATTTTGTCTGGAACCTGTGCCTGTGAAAAAACAGGAGGACAGATGTAATTCAGTCCCAGGGTCTGGACATTTCACGGCTGCCGTCTCCGTTCCGTCAGCGCAGTGACCGTTACAGACGCCTTTTATGATCACAGTTAATTGAGAAGTGGCGACAGGCTGAACATGCACCGGCCTGGTCTAACCGTGGATCAACACACTAAGTGTCCTGGGTGAGTCAGACTGGAGAGTAGCACGGCCGCTGAGCATTAGTCATCTAACCACCTGGTTTAAAAGAGTCAGAGTAAAGAACAGGCTTCTCGCCGTGCTCTTAGAGACACCCACACTCTGATCTGTCTGTTTGCTGTCTGGGCTACAGTTTGGGGACTTGAGAGCCACATTGGAAAACACTGAAACAAATGACAAATGTAAAGTGAAGGGACTCTGGTATTGGATAAAGAATTGTTCGACAACTCTGCAACTTTAGGCTTTTTTTTAGGGCTCTGTTTTGGTCTTGGGTGACTTAAATGATGTGGCGAGGTGCAGCAGGCCATTGTTCCGTTGGTCTGTTTCCTGCAGGAAAGCTCAAATAAACCTGCTGCACATCACTAACCCTCCACCAGTGACGCACAGGCAAAGTGAAGTGATATTTTTAGCCGGTCTTGTGGCATGGCGGCAGGGATGGCAGGTCGGTGCTTTGGTGGTATACAGCAACCAGCGACCAGCGAATGGATCGCCATGTGAAATTTAGCTCATAGTGACATGAGATTTAAAATTGACTTGGATTTCAAACTTGTAAAACTTGACCAACTTTATGATGTGGAAAAACTTTAATACTTTTAGCTGAATTATCATGCCATGTGGAAAAAACAGAGATACTCATTTCCTTTTCCTGAGACTTGAAAATGTTGGCCTCCAGAATGCTTTATCTTTTGCAGACACCAACTGATATTTCTATCATATTATATTCCAATATTTTCTTTTCTTTTATTCTTGGCTCACTTCAAAAATCTGAAAATAACAAATGGTTGCTACACCTCTAATGTGGATTTGAACGCCGTCAAATTAAACCTGGAGTCTGGACTTATTCATTACATACTTGTACAAACAGCTAAAAGAACAAAAGACCTGTCAGCATCCCAACACATGTGGGTCATACAAATATGAACATTTGCAAATTGTTTAAGATTTAGGGTTCTGAAGAGCTGTGACGGTTAACCCTAACTGTCTAAATAAGTCAATTTTACGCATTTCCAAAAGATTATCCACCTATTAACCTTTATTTCTGAGATGACACCACAAGTGTTAATAGCAAACAGCATTTCAAAGGTTTAAACAAGAGGTTCTTATCAATGCCGAATAATCTGGAAGCCCTGATTCATATGTAATGGGTTTGAAAGTGTGATGAATTTTGTAAATACTTCTTGCTTCCTTGTCCAAAACAAATTCCTCTAATGTACTTATCATTTCCCTTTATGACTGTGACTGTATTAACATGTCAGTGTTTCCATGTACGGTGTAGCCTCAAAGACCTGTTTGTCCGGCTGTGGACTCTGATTTGTCTACGGCCGATGTGAAAAGAAAGTCCTTTCTATTCTGAAATGTTTCATAAACATGGGGTGGTAAAACCATTTTAATCAGCCATGTTTAAGGATGGTATCTTTAATCCAATCACAACAAACATAAGCGGATTGTGGGTGAAACCTGTCAGATTCACCTACATCCAACTTAGAATCACCAATGAATGTCTTTGGACGGTGGGAGGAAGCCGGAGTACCCGGAGAGAACCCACGCAGACACAGGGAGAACATGCAAACTCCACACAGAAAGGCCCCCATGGAGTAGTACCCAGTGTGCTGGCCAAGGACAAAATTGCACACGCTTAATTTGAGTCTTCCCCTCTCCTTGGTTCTTGTTTTGCAGCTGGGGCGCACCGAAACAGCCGTGAACAACCTGAACCCGGTGTTTGGAGTCAAGTTTCACGTGGACTACCACTTTGAGGAGATCCAGAAATTGCGCTTCGCCATGTTCGACGAGGACAAGTGTGCCACGCAGCTCTACGAACACGACTTCCTGGGAGAATTCATCTGTACACTCGGAGTGGTACTGAATGACTTCTTCTTTCCAATATGTCCTCATATTTTTGAGTACGTTTATTATTGTTTTGCAGTATTAATGTCCGGTTTGTCCACTAGATTGTGTCCAATAAGAAACTTCACAGACCGCTGATATTAGCCAATGGGAAGCCAGCTGGCAAAGGATCCATTACGGTAAGAATCAGGCCTGTGCTTTAAAGGTACTTTAATATACATCCTGATCTCTTTCTGTCTGTCCTGTCCACTCACACACTTTAAACGTTGCTGATGATGGCAAAGTTGTTGTCGAGGTTTCTGCTGCTGCTGCTGCTGCTGACGTGAATGTTAATAGTTAACCATGTGCTGTACTGTTATTTTAGATAACAGCGCAGGAGCTGTCTGACAACAGAATCATCACTTTGACCCTGAGTGGGCGTAAACTGGATAAGAAGGTGGGCAGCTGGAACCACACACACACACGAGCGCAGAGGATGCAAATGCAAACACGCACACATCGAGAGTGCGTTTGAGCGTACTACTTTGGGACACGCACAAACAAAGCCCACGCAGAGAACATTTACAGTACATGTGTTCGCTCTTCGCGTCTTTTTTATTTTACTGAAAAACATTTGCAGTGTCCAGGTTAATTTTACTCGAATGCATTCCTGCTCATGTACCAGGACGTACCTCTCACGGTATTCACAACCTCTTAAATGGAAATTTGCGATAAGGTTCCCGGGTTGTAACGTGTTCACTGACATTTTCATAAGTGGTGGAGGTCAATGGTACGTCAATATATTGTAATTTAATCCTGTATCGTTATTTTATAGCATGTTTGAGGAAAATGTTGCTATCCCCTTTCATTGAGACTTTGCCTTCCCCACATTAAATGACCCAGTTGTTAGCTTGCCAACTGTTAGCCTCAACGTCTTCCTCCTAGCAGCAGCAACGTCCCCATCCCGTCGTCAAGGTCTGTGTTTGGACTTAAATACAAAACGTTTTGCAAAGGGATGCACCGAAAAATTGCTGCGGTTGTTGCTTGCATCATCACAACATCCTGTTTCGGCCGTGTTGCTTCGGCGATAAATCGGCCCAAAAGTGCATTTTTGGTTTTCGGCCAAAAATTTTCAGAATTTCATCGCCGAAACAACGCGTGCAAGCAACATCCCTGCGGTGAATCCCTAGTTTTGTGTACACAATTTTTCATGTAGTAACCACAAGCTCACATGTTCTATGTGGAGGCAGCAGAAAAAAAAAATCCAGGGAATAAAAATCCAATTGGAAACAGCTCTAACCTGTCTTTTTACTTGCATTACTGTCTTTCACAGTAATGCCCCTACTGGGATTAATAACATTAGGATTAATAATTTACAAAGACTTTTTTAAAGATTTCTTTATTGATTTGATTGTTTGATGTTTTCATAAAGTAGTTAAGAGTGAATTTAATTAGAACTGAGCAAGTGGGTTAGAAACATCATAGCTTGTGGTTTAGCGTATCCTATCTGTAATATAAACAACCACCAGTGTTGTAGTGGTCACATTTTTGTAGATGTGTTGCAGACTGGTTAAGAAATCGGAGAAGAGAGGTGATGTCTGTGTTCTGTGCAGGACTTCTTCGGTAAGTCCGACCCCTACCTGGAGTTCCACAAACAGGGAGAAGACGGTAAATGGATGCTGGTGCACAGGACAGAGGTGAGTCATTGGCAGGGATTAAAAGCTCCTTCCTCTGACTGTCATTATTGTCAGCCATGAGCTGTCATTGTCAGCTAAAGGAGGCGTTACGGAGGATGATAGTCTAATTTTGATTACAGATTCAGGTTTGCGTAATTCTACTGTGGCTGCACGGTCGTTTAATGATAATGTGCCTGTTTCTGTGGCTTCAGGTCATAAAGAACACTTTAGATCCAGCGTGGAAATCTTTCACAGTGCCTCTCATCTCTCTCTGCAATGGAGATGTGGACAGAAACATCAAGGTTAGTCGTTAGCTCATCTGCTGGAAAACTTTTTTTCTGTATTTCTTCTCTACTGGATGTTACAGCGCAGATGTGAAGTGTAATGAAACGCCATTAAGACCATACTATATGAGAAATAACGTGAAACCTTGAGGAGAAACCAGAGAAATAATCATTTTCAGAATCAGGAATCTATATAAGCTTTTACCGTCAATAAAAACGTGATGTATGGTGCGATGTGCTCTAAACAATGACAGGTCCTGTGTTATGACTATGATAATGATGGAGGCCACGACTTCATCGGAGAGTTTCAGACCACGGTGGCCAAGATGAGTGAAGCCCAGAACTCAGTGGAGGTAAAACACGTTTGACATTATTGTAAATGACTGTGTTTCCTGTAGATTTCTACTTATCTATTCTTTTGATTTTAGGGGTAGTTGTGTAAAATATGTGGTTACAGTGTAACCTTGGGTTCTCTGAAACCTCACTGACTGATCAAATCTCACTTTTGACGCCTTCAACAGAAACCCTAAAACCAAATGGCCAGTAGCCTCAGCTCACCTTTAAAGTGGCACATCTAACACTTAATTTTAGCATGTTATACTTACAATACATGCAGTTTACACCGATCAGCCACAACATTATGACCAGTAGAAGTAAATAACATTGACCATCTTGTGACAATTCAGCGTTCTGCTGGGAAACTTTTGGACCTGGCATTCATTCATGTGGATGTTACTTAGACATGTAGCACCCACCTAGACCAGACCAGGCACCCCCACACCATAGCAATGACACAAAACATGAAGAACAGCACAAGGTGTTGACCTGGCTACAGTAGGCTACAGATTGTCGGAAAGGGTGATGGTCGGGGAATAAATAATCCTAAAACTCCTGCAATCTGAGCCCAGCTGAAGGTGGTCATTAGACACCACCATCAGATCAAACTTTGAATTGTTCCACGCTAGTGATGAGCATCAGATACACTTTAGTTTCCTTAAAGCTGTAACTTCATATATCTTTAATAATATATATAATTCATCACTATTAGCACACATTGTTGTGCAAAATAGCTGCAACCATGGGTAGAGATCCTGTTTTATCTTTGCGCTCTACTGGACTGACCACTTAATCGGGAGTTAAAATGCATTTAGTCGCATGTGTCAACAATGAAGCTGAGATAATCATGCACACATTAGCATTTTTCACACACTGCTGAGATTTATTCTTTTCAGTTTTGGATGCCGGGTCCACTAAAGACGTAAAGATGCAGGGATCAGAACTCGGCTCAGTCATTAGTATTAGCTCTGTGTGTGTGCGTGTGTGTGTGTGTGTTTGCTTGTGAAACTACACATGTGCCAGAGCAGCCTTCATGACTTGTTCTCCCACTGAGTCTCTTCATGTGTGGTAATGATGTAGTGGTGGGAGGGGGGGCAAAATAACAAGCAAATAGAGACAAAGGCAGAGAAAGTGAGATAGAGGGAGAGAGACGGAGTGTGTAAAACGAAGGATGAGGAAATGAGAGGTGCTTTTGAGACGTAAAACCGCCTTTAGCTGAGCGCTAGTAACACGACAAGGCAGTTAGAGCTACCTGTCATATGAATCACCGGCTGACTTAAGGCATGTGTCTGTGCAGTGTGTGTGTGCACTTCTCAAATGTCCCTTTTGATCAAACACATTTCTATCTAAAGTGTGTGTCTGTGGAACTAACTTCATTAAGCAATCTTCCTCTACATCAGTAGACAAATGTAAAGTGAAGCTACATCAGTGCCTTACATTTATCTTATAGTACATCTCCAGGCTTGAGAGTCATGTTTAAGTTATTTAAAGGCGGCGTGTGAAAACATGCAGATCCAAGTCTCTCAGTTGTCCTTTTCCTCATCTCGCCGCTCCTCCTTCCAGCTCTATTGTTGTTTTCTTTTTAACCTTTTCATTCCTCGTCCACCTTTCTGCCTCTTCAGGTGGAGTTTGACTGCATCAACCCCAAGAAACAGAAGAAGAAGAAGAACTATAAGAACTCTGGAATTATCATTGTCAAGTCCTGTAAGGTGAGGATGGATGGATGGATGGATGGATGGATGGATGGAGACATTAATGGATGCATACATGGATGGATGGATGGATGGATGGATGGATGGTGAATGAATGGATGACTACATTAATGGATGATACACTGATGGATGGATGGATGGATGGATGGATGGATGCATTAATGGACGATACATGGATGGATGGATGGATGGATGGATGGATGATGAATGAATGGATGAATATATTAATGGACGGATACATGGATGGATGAATGGATGGATACATGGACAGATAGATGGATGGATGGATGGATGGATGGATGGATGATACATGGACAGATGGATGGATGGATGGATGGATGGATGGATGGATGCATGAATGAATGAATACATGAATGAGGGACAGATGCATGATTGGATGGATGGATGGATGGAGACATTAATGGATGGATACATGGATGGATGGATGGATGGATGGATGGTGAATGAATGGATGACTACATTAATGGATAATACACTGATGGATGGATGGATGGATGGATGGATGGATGGATGGATGGATGGATGGATGGATTAATGGACTGATACATGGATGGATGGATGGATGGATGGATGGATGGATGGATGGATGATGAATGAATGGATGAATATATTAATGGACGGATACATGGATGGATGAATGGATGGATACATGGACAGTTGGATGGATGAATGGATGGATGATACATGGACAGATGAATGGATGGATGGATGGATGGATGGATGGATGGATGCATGAATGAATTGATGAATACATGGATGGATGGATAGATGCATGAATGAATCAATACATAGATAGATTATGAATGGATGGATGCATGAATGAATGAATACATGAATGAGGGACAGATGCATGATTGGATGGATGGATGGATGGATGGATGGATGGATGGATACATGGATGGATGGATGGATGGATGGATGGATGGACTGATTTTTGGTCATCCAAAATTTGGATTAGCAGTGTTACTGTTTAGACAAATAGTGCTGAGCTATAATTGGCCACAATAAAACTGTTGAACCACATATAAAGCATCGCCCCCCACACCTCAAATCAATTACATTTTTATATCTCCTTGCATATTTCCCCTTGGAGTGTATTTCCTCATTGCCTTAGTATCATTTAGGAAATTAAGCTTGCAGCAGATAATGACACAACTTTGTTTAACGAGATAATTGGAGCTGAGAAAAAAAAGAAAAACATAAAAATGACACCTTTGCAGAATCTACAGTTGATGTATTACACCTATTAATATGTAATTTGTATTGAGGATTTACTGATATTTTAATGAGTAGATGGTAAAAAATGTGCTCCCCGCTACAAAGTAAAAACAAAGAGCTAAAAGAGGCTAAAAGCTGCACCAGAACTTGATCAACGTCATTAATATCAAACGTATCCCTTTGGGCTGGTTTATTTAAGAATTGTGCGAACAAAAATAACTCAAATCAAACAAACCGCTCAGTTTCTCGCCACGTCTCACTGACCCATCTCGAGGCCGTGAATTGTGGTTTTGATCACCTGAAGCTCCTCTAGCACAACGTCCTTTTGAGTAGCTAATTAGCGCCTTAGCTCGGAGCCCCCATGGAGGACACACCGAGCCTTGACGTCTTCAGAAGCCTGTTGGAAAGACATTAAAGCTGCGCGGTGACCAGCTTTCATAATTGATTTCTTTTTTTTTTTCTGTCTTCCTCGCTTTTTTTTTCATACGCACAATCACATACGAGCCCTTTTGTGCCACCACATGCAGCGTATGAACAAAATTACTAATATAGTAATTATATTTGTTGGCTGCCGGCGGGGATTAGACTAATGACAGTAAAATCCATGCTAAATGTTCATTGTAACCGGAGCGCAAATTATGCTCAAACAAGATAATAAGCGGTGCTCCGTTGGTGGCACGTAATATCAAAGAAACACGTTTTATTACAAATTTTAGGGCTTCGCTTATGAATATAGTTAATTGAATTATTTTCACAAGCCGCTGTGTTCAGTAAAGGATTGTTTACTGCCTATTTAGCCAATAAAGGAGTATGCGTCTTTATTTTTCTTGTTTTCTAACCTTACGACTCTTGCGTCCCCAGATTACAAGGGACTACACTTTCCTGGACTACATCCTGGGAGGATGCCAGCTCATGTTTACAGTGAGTGTGACATTAGCATTTTATTTTATTTCCCTGTCTCTGCAATGATGCGATAATGAGATACATGCTTGTGCGTTCTCTGCCTGCAGAAAAAAAAAGAAAAAGAAAAGAAAATGGCCGGAAAAACATTCAGTTTTTCTATTTTCATCTCCCAGGGTTACAGCTGGATTGCAGTCATTTACATACAAAAAGAGAAAAGCAGGAAGGACGGGGAGAAAGTACGAGGGGAGTAATGGGGGTATTGTGAAATGCCGAAAAGAGCAGAAGGGAGGGGAAAAAAACAATCTAATGCAAGAAAACGATATTTTGAAATGGTGAGAATAATAATTGGGCAGAGGAAGGGAAACAGGTACGCAAGCAAATGGTAGAGGTGGATATTTTGCCAGAGGGAGGGAGGGAGAGAAAGAGAGGCGTCATGGTCTATTTTTGTCTCTTGTTAGGAGAAACTCTTGTGCGTCCCTTATTATGTCACCTTTTTGTGTAACTCTGAGTGCGAGGCCTCTCCTATAATAGACAGCCACACACGCTAAACAGTTGTTATTATTATCCTGCGTGCAGCACACACTGTTTGGTGAGAGAAAATACATGCGCTGCGTCTCTCCTGCAATTTCCCAGCTCTGTGAACCCGAGCCAGGCTCCAGATGTGGCTGCGTATGTGTTAAAGTTGTCGCTTACGTGCTTGGCTTTGTGGCATTTCCCGTCGAAGCGTCTTCTCCAGGAAAATATGTCCCCGAACGCAAGACAAAGGAGGCAGATTAGCAGAGCAGAAAGCAAGCTTTACTCACGGAAAGTACAAATGTCCAGGCACCAGGAAAAGCAAGGGATGTCAATATAGATAGTTTGGCAAATGAGTAGTTACATATCCACAGGCAGGTGGAAAAAAACAAACCCGTACTAATTACATTGATTTGTGCACTACTGTGTGCTTTTATTGTAGGTTTTATTGTGTAAAGCTGCTTTAGTTTTTACTTTTTATTGCTTCCAAACCAGAGAGCTGCTAAACTGTAGGCTCATTTAGAGTACTACGGGACAGACGGCGTAACCTACGCACATAGCCTACGCCGGTGCAAGACATTTATACTTCTGCACTCGTCAGTCTGCCTCACTCTGTAACAACGCCACGCAAACGCTTGTCACTGTTGTGTCTTTTTTGCCAGTCGGGTTAATTTTTGTTTCTACTTCCTGCTTCGTTTTCAACAATGACGAGTCTGACGACCTTCTGGCCATTAATTGGTTGTTAAGTGAACTATTAATTGTGCATAGAAGAAGACACCAACCTGGTTAATCTGCACAACATTCTCTAATTCAGAGTATTTGACGTTGAGCTTCAGGTGGGCACCACCTACAAATGTTCTAAAATAAAAACCTGAACTCGGAGCACCTTTATATCTCACATGGTTGAGTGGGTGCGACTCTATACTCTTAACAAGTCGTTTAGACCTTAAGAAACCTCTTGGATGAGAGGTGAAATGTACTCAAGAAAATGAGTCCAGACGCCATCATTGAACCCTTTTATTTTTTGGATGAAGAAAAAGTGAATAAAACTGATTTCAAAATAAAACGGGGAACGTGCAAAACCCAAAAATACAGTGTGACACGACTATACAGCACATTGTATTCATGGCATACAAATACAAATAGGGAAGGCAGTTTAAATGTGGAGCTGTATACGCCTTGGTTAGATCTTATGTAAGTGCTTAGGTTGATGTGAAGACTTTTCTCTAAAATGCTGTAAATGCTCAGTTTAACTTTCTCTCAAGGGGCCGAAATTACCTGTCGTTCACACCAGCAGCGTCTCTCCCGGTGATTTCAGCACAATCTCTGTTTGCTACAGCACCAGCACTGTCCTGTCCTCGTCTACCCCTGATGGACAGTCAACAAAACTTTCTTTAGATTAATTATTCCTCCTCACATTACACTCTGCTCTAAAGTAGAAGGCTGCCGACGCTGTTAATTTAAAATGTCTGAGATAAGTGTCGAGTTTCATTAATTGTTACAAAACATCTTCTGGGAGAAAAGCTACGGGGCTGCTGTACTCTTGTGGAAATAAGTGTTGCAGAAATGGACTTTAATTTTCAAGACAACAAGTAAATATAAACGAGGTTATGAGGTTATGACTTGTACAGATTTTTTAACTTATTTATTCAACTCCATTCTATATATATCCAAAAAAGAGTTTTAAAAAAAAGGCAACAGGACTCGTAGAGTTTTTGAGAAGATGTTTCACCACTCATCTGAGTAGCTTCTTCGGTTCTATGTGGTAAGTTTGAGGTTTAAAAGGGAAACGCTGATGGTAACCCAGAAACTTGCTAGACTTGTTTCTGTAAACAACCAGAAACTGGTGCAGTTAATTTCCATTAACGTTTAGGTACTTATCTGTCGTTCTGTCCCCAAGACGTTTCAACCCCATTAGCTGCACCAGTTTCTGGTTGTTTTCAGAAACAAGTCAAGCAAGTTTTTGACGGGTTACCCACAGAGTTTCCTATTTAAATTCCCACCAGGCCCCTAGAACTCAAGAAGCTATCGGATGGCTGGCGAAACGTCTTCTCAAAAAAAACCTCCAAACTCTTCATATCCAGTCGCCTTTTATAAACACTTTTTGGATATACCATAACCTGGATGACTGAGCTCATTCACAGACTCCATTCTGGAGACTCTGACTGACAAAGGGTTGTTAGAGCACCACTCATAGGGCAAGAGGACAAGGAAAAACACCCCCACCCCCATCCCCTGGTTGTTTACAGAAATAAGTCAAGCAATTTTCTGATGGGTCACCCACAGAGTTTCCTATTTAAACCTCAAACTCAGACTCCATTCTATATATGCTCTGTGTGTTCAGTGGACAGGAAGCTGTTTTGTCTCAAGGCCTTTATGCTTTTAACAGGGGCACAGAGTTTAGTTTAATCTGCATGTCTAAATACGTGGCCATGTTTATGTCAGTTAATGTGGATGGTTTACTTATGAGCGATTAAGACAGAAAACGCAGTTTGAGCTTTAAATTGCATTTGCAGAAGATAATTGAATCCCTCAAACCAAATATGACATTATAAATTCTGCATTTTATTAATAAATGTGGAACTAAGTGTAGTAAGTGCTCTTAATTTGTGATTCTTTTTTCTTTTTTTTATTACCTTTGATGCTTTTAAGTATTTATGTATGGATATGTGTATGTGGGAGTGAATGTGTGAGTACGGCTATTGTTTTAGAGACGACACAAGCAAGTTTCATTGTGCTGCTTTTGCTGTGCAATTACAATAAAGGTAACTCTATTCTATTTCTATTCTATTCTAAACAATACAATTATCTCAAAATTATCCAGTGTAGAAACACAAGTTTCACTGAAGTGCCCTTTAAGTGTCACTTGCCTCCTGCACACTGCACCCGTGCCCCTCTTGTTCCTCTAGAAGGTGATGTTGTCATAGCGTGTGAGGATTTTTTTTTTTTTCTGGCTCAAGGTCTCAGTCAAGTATAGCAGAGTTATCGACTCGCAGGGGTGACTTGTTGTTGCAGAGATGCTGTCGGTGTCAGAGGACGTGTTCTGCATGGGTGCAACACACACACACGGACAGCGACAACTTCCACCGTCAGCCCGGTTATTTTCACCCTTGTCTTATTGCTGGAAGTGAGGCTTCAGAGCAAAAAGGGATAGTTGTTGTTGCCATAGTGACGCTTTGCGCTGTTGATGATGTCTGTGACGTGATGCATGAGTGAGGTTGAAAAATATGAAGAAGAAGAGCACAATGTTATAGTTGTGTTTCTCTGCGTGGTTATTTTTAAGCTTTATTTAAATGGACTAATCTATTTTTAGTCTTTAAATTAGTGATCAGACTAAAGCTGAGTTTTGGATCCCTCTGCATGTACACCAGTGGACATGGTGCTATAGATAGAGCACAACACAGCATTTAAAGAGTTTGGGGGTTGTGTCTTTTTTTTTTTGTGGCCATGTCCATGACAAACCAGACCCTAGTTTTTTTGTGACGTGTCCTGCACCGTTGGCACTAGTCTTACCTCTGTCATTGGCATTTCTAGAGGCCAACTCTGTACGACAGTTTGTTCCTAGCCTCCCAGCTAATAGTGGCTCTTTTGGTTTCCTGCTGAATGACGATCACAGACTACTGCCACCAACTGGTGTGAAGAGTTATGTGCCAGTTGTAGTCATTGTGGTGTGTTCTAGTGCAACTTTTTTGGTTCAGGCAGAGGCAAGATGAGCCTTTGATGTCTGCTGTGTTATCCTCTCTTCAAACTCATGATTACGTCGTGTACATGAAATGCTGGGGGATCAAGAGGTGGCTGCCGTCAGGAGGGGTGGTGTTTACTGTGTGTACCAGAAAGATAAAATCAGAAATCCTTTCTCTGAACGTACTAACGCTGGTGCCACTACCGTAGAGTATCTAATAATCTTAGTATTTACTGAATGACAAAATTGTTTTAGAAGCAAGTAGTTCCTCTTGACGACCTGTTAAAACTGGAACGAGCTTATCCAGCTGTGCTGAGCTTTGAAGTTGACACCCAGGACTCTCTGCATCCACCTTCCTCTCTTTTGGATGACTTAGGTGAATAATAAACCCTCTCCACCCTGTCATCCGCCGGCAAGTCGAGTGCCTCAGAAAAAGGTTGGCCTGCGTTGGACAGCTCTCAGCTGTGGAAATATTTCTCTGTTGGCTAAGTGTGTATCAGGATGTTCCTAAAAATGCAAACATCCAAAACAGTGTTTTAAAATAGAAATGCCACAGTCAGGCTGCTGGTAGTTTTTGCTGGTTGACAGGCTTTATACACATGTTTTTGACATTATGTTTTTATAAAAGAAAATTTGGCATACCATGTAACAAGCAAGGATCTGTAAACAGCTCACACTAGCAGATAATCTGAGGCGAACCTTGGATTAGAGTGAAGTCAAAATTAGGGAATACACCTAAATAATTCGAAAAACTCAAGGTAAATTAACCAAAATTGATAACTATAGGAGGCGGCGCTGTGGTTGTGGTGGTTACCACTGGTGCCTCGCAGCAAGAAGGTTCCGGGTTCGAATCCAGGCCGACTGGGGCCTTTCTGTGTGGAGTTTGCATGTTCTCCCTGTGTCTGCGTGGCTTCTCTCCGGGTACTTCCAGCTGCTTCTCCATCTCCAGCCAGACTGACGAGCGCACAAGTATAAGTGGCTCACACCGGCATAGGCTACGTGCGCAAGTTACGTCTATTTTCCGCAGTACCCTAAATAAGCCTTTACATCTTCCATAATTATAAACTAGCATCTTCATCTGATCAGTCATTGCAGAATCACGCCTTTCAATTTGAAGCCAACTCTGTTGCTCAGTAAATTCATGTCTCTTGAACTAAAGGAACCGTAATTTTTGTCTAAACCTTTTATTTGACAGAAGTGGTCTATAGCCAAGGTTTCTGAAAAGCTGAATTGTAAATGGCTGTGTCTTAGACAAACTGAAGAGCTATAGATGTGTTTTAAGGCTTCCTGCCACTGTTCCTCTGTAATATCTGTCCCTGATTTCAAGTCTTCCATGTTTATCTCGTTTCTCCTGCTGTTCTCTTCTCTCTCTTTTCTGTCTCTTCCAGGCCAGCTTTAGGCAGATGGGTCCCTCCATATGAGGTTAAGGTTCTCCTCAAGGTTTCTTTCTGTTAAAAGGGATTTTTTCCTTGCCACCGTTGCCTTCAGACTTGCTCTGGGGGTTTCAGGCTGGGTTTCAGACCGGATGTTGTAAATGAATTGAATTGAATTCCATAGTTCCATAGTTGTGCATGTCAGTTAAAGTGCCTGACTGGTCTTAGGGTTAGGGTTAGGGTTAACAACTCCATCAGTATTTATGATGGAGTAGTTTGTTCAACAAAGATCAGTACGTGCAGATATTTTTTCAAAACTTGTATGTATGAATAAATCTTCATGCCAGCAGGTGGCTGTTTGTCTGTATTCATTGGTCAGTCCTGGAAACTGGAAGAGCTAATGTTAGCTGTGACGCTAGGAAGCTAGAAGGAACTTCAAATTGTTGTTCAAAGCTGATTGGAAAACCAACACAGACGCCCACGGATTGCTCGACCGTCACGATCTTGTGTTTTGGTACCCTTTCCTTATCCAGCTTGGCTTCCTTCTTTATTTTGTAATTGGTTTCCTTGTTGCGTTCAACTTTCACTTCCTGTCTTTGTCTATTCCCTCCCCTTGTGATTCCACTCACCTGTCTTGTCTTGTCTTGTGTCTTTTGTCTGAGTGCTCCTTCCCTAATTGGTTTCACCTATGTCTTGTTATTTCTTATATATATATATATATATATATATATATATAACCCTGCCTTCCCTTTGTCAGGTTGTCTGTGAAGTAACCCCTGTGCTGTTATCTCTGTGGAGTTACCGCTGTTTATGTTTTTGGATACCCTGCAGCACTTTTTGTTCCTTACTTTGTCTGTTTTTATTAAAGTTATTTTCTTTCCTGTTCCTGCCTCCCCCCTTATGTTGTGCTTTTGAGTCCTTTCTCACCACTCATAACACATAACATCAGCACTGGAAAACGGATGGCTGCCGGCTCCACGTGTCGCGGTCCTTAACTGAGTGCGCAAGGGAAGGACTTTCAGTTGAGGACTTTGGAGAGAACCTGTCTGCCATCCATGAAAGTTCCTGACTTGCGAGCGTATATTAAGCGTACGCGAGACTATCTAATGATTCAGGAGATGCGGTAGTAAGGATGGAAGAGAGGGGGAGGGAGGTCAACACGATCTGTCTATAATTAGCCACGGTGGAGTTTGGTTACGTAGCCACTAGGACATCATCTCTAGATCACTGGCACAAAAATACTGTCAGTAGTTTGGCAATCCCGTTTTTTCCTGCTGATTTGGGTTTCTGTCTCACACTAGAACATTTTCCTGATACGAGGTATTTTTTTAAATTATTTCCTCACTCTGCTTATTTGCAGTTTTAATTTTAGTGCAAAGGGAACATTTGCCTGTTCCAGCGTTGATGAAACAAATTTAAGGCAGAGCGGTAACTCTTCAAATCCTCGCTGCTCCCTCCTAATCTTTTTGCCTTTTGTCACAGACCTGCAGCTTCTTCACTGATGCACTCGCACACACACACGCGCACACACAATCACACACCTAATGCTGTCTTAACACAGATACTTCCTTTCTTCTGCTTACGAGCTCATTTACATACACACACGTCATGTGAGTGCAAACATATAATATCCTCCTCACGCTCTCTTTCCTGCTTTCACGCTGTGATCGATTTACATGCAAACTCCAAAACCGGTGTTGGGCACACAAACACACACTCACACACACACTCACACTCACACTCTGTCTTCTTCAAACACATGCTCTGAAGAAGACCCACAACCACAGGTGTGATGGTCCAACGTGCACATCGCCTGCTCATGCACGCTGACTGATGTAGACGTGCATAGTCTCACGCAATCAGAGGAGACATCTTCTCACGCACACACTGACACTTATATCCACACACACAAATACACAGAGAGAAGAGGCCGTGTACGAAAACGCACTCGCGAAGGCGCACACGCATGCAGAAGGAGCAGCTCTGCGGTGTTCAATCAGACTTAGTACGGCTCTAATCCTAATCTCCAGGAAGGAAAAGTCTCTTCTCACGGCTGTGGGAGCTGCAACATTTTCTCTGTTGCACACTCCAGCACAAAGAGACAGTCTGCTACTGCTGATGGGCTGTTTGTGAGCGACGAATTATGCTATTATTTGTATCTTATGATACAATTCAGAGCTGTGCAGGCCACAATTGGTCTCAGTGGATTTTGGCGAGTGGAGTCTTTTTGAATGTATAGAAAGCATGCAGAGGCTACAGTATGCAGGGCTACAGCAGACCACTTCCAGAGGTGTACGCTAATGATAGTAGCATATAGTAGCAGTTTCCTCTGTAATGGTCAAATGCATCAGCGTCACGGGCAGGGGGGTGGGGGGGCACATTGAGCAACAGGGCTTCAGAACTGCGCTTAAAGGATAATTCGGGTATATTCCTGCAGTCACCCTATGGGTCATGCTAATTTTTATGTCTCCATGTTAGCGAAACACAATAATGAGAAGTGCCTCCAAACTGCATGTTAATAGAGTGTATTAAGGCAACTAGCACAGGCTCCCTGCAGCTTTATTTTCTATATGAATAATTTGTAATGGTTGATTCCAAGGAATCTGCAACCAGCAATGGACATTTTACTAACCGCCTCTTGGATCAGCACCAGGGGAGACTGACATAATGAACCTCCATTAAGCCAGCAGTGCACATTAGTTTGTGTGCATTTACATTTATCGCAGTGGAGATGAGGGAGTAGGAAATGAGATGTCGTGCACATAAAACTTTACTTTTCACTTACAGTCTTGCAACTTTGGTCGTGCCATCTTGCTCTCGAGTTAATTTTGCAGAAGTAAACACCATTTCTAGGACGGCACTGTGTATCAGAGTTTATCATGGTTGTAGGATTAGTCTTATCCATGGCAACATGCAGACTTTACAAAGTCTTGCGTCAACAGGTCCCATATGTCCAAGTCTGTGGATTCCTCACAGCACTGAACTTATTTTATTGTATTTCATTTTTATATATATATTTTTGTATTTATTACCCATTCTACCTCGGCAATAACTTGTAAATATATAATCCCTGTAACTACTTTACTGTTTACATTTTCACTCTACTCATACAGTCTGTTTACATTCTCCATGGACATTTTGGATAGTTAAAACATTTATGGCCTTATGCTGCTCACCTGTGCCTTAAATTGCCCCCCGGGCACTAATAAAGTTTTCTGAATCTGAATCAAATACACTGACTTGGGGAAAGAAAACAAGCCCTTCCCAAACTCTTGACTCAACACAGGTCAGGCTCGTCAGGTCAGGACTCAGTGGTCCGCCTGCATCTGGAGGACAAAGAACACTGTTTTTAGCTACGTACACATTTTAGCTATTGAAGGCCCAAAAATGTGAGGTTGACTTAAGGCGGTTACAAACTCCGCAAGAAGCGAGAAGTTTGTTCTTCAGCTTGCAAGAACAAAATGGAGTCATTTTGTTCAGCCCTCGCTTGGGAGTTCTCACAGCTTGCGCACCTTTTTTTTTCATGTGGTGTCCGGTTACTATTCTGTGACTGGAAATTGGAAGTGGGCGTTGCGGCCACTCTGTGAGCTCCCAGATGCTAATATTCACAGTGTGATTGCTAATCTCTCCTGGGTGCATGCTGAATGAACGGCTTGATCCGACGGACGCAGTTGTCAAAACGACCAGCCGTCGTCCGAAAATAACAAGAAAAGTGCCTCTCGCTGTCCGTCTCCCACAATGCGCCTGTGATGTATAAAACAGGGACCTATGAGGACTTCTGCAGAGTTTGACAATTGAGTTTCTCAGGCTGAAGCTAACTTTGATAACTAGAGCACGAGAACAAATTTCTCGCTTCTCGCAGAGTACGTAACAAGCTTTACAACCCAGTCTTAACATCTGTCCTCAAATATGCTTTATCCCCTTGCACATCTTGAATGAGTGTCTGAAGATTAATTGTTCCACTAATGGTGGAAAAGCAGGACACCACCTACTTCAATCTGAGCAACCTCCTCCAATTGCAGGACTGAGTACTGGGATGTAAATAGACCGTAGTCATACCAAACTCAAACATGTCCACTTGCTTTGTTTTATTTTAGCTTTAATTAACTATAATCTTCATACAGACATACAATATTTTTGCATGGCCTTATACCAAACGTCTTACAATTCTGCCCAAACTTGCAGTCAGTTTGGATGGAACCCAAGTAGCTTAACATCAAACTAAAACAACTGTTCCATAGAGCTGACTGCAAACAGTGTTTGCAGGAGAAGAACTCCTCCTGACAGAGTAAGGCGTTCCTGTGTTGTTGGAAATATATAAAACGCACCTGAATTTAACAGTAGGCAAGCATGTAGGCAAACGACATTAATTAAACTGGAGCAGATCAAAAATATGATCAAAAGTGGTGATAATACAGCTGTAAATGTATGACGGTCAGTTTAGTTTTTAAAAGTAAAATGAATTTTGACCAGAGCAGACTCTGGTGGTGGACAGCAACTTCTGGTCATCAGTGAGCCTCTATCGCCTCAAAGTGAGAAAGAATAACTCCAGAAAAATGTTCACAGAAGCTCTAACACCTTCACCCGTCCAACCACACCTCAGTGCATCCATCTCTCCTCTTGCTGTTTAAGGCGTCCTGGCTAGAGACTAGAGACTTGCGAAAACTCCAGCGTGAACGTCGGCACGTTTGGCACTGTTTGACAGTAATTTGTCTGTCTGTCTTGGAATCCGTCTATTTAATGCGGTCACAGACATTTTCTGCCACATCGCAGCTCTGAAACACACATTAATGAGATGCTGCCCCCCGCCTCCCTCCTGTTCGTTTTAATTCGCCATACTCACTTGTCGAGGCTGTGTGTTTTTTTTTTTCATGTTGTGTCTTAGTCTACTCGTGTGTTCACAAATTAGTAATAGCTGGAGGGGAGGAATGAGTTGGAAGCAGAATGGTGTCATCCCCCACTGTCATGAGATTTGCAGCCATCAAATTAATAACGTCTGTCAAGGGGAGAGGACACTGGAGGAAAAACGCTGGGTTAGTTTTGAGGAAGATGTTGGTGTGCCGTCAAACGTCAGTCTGGGCGTACATATTTTAGGCTTCATAGTAAGACAAAAATTAACGCATAGCAGAGGAGAAAATGAACATCACTGACATACAGTAGACCACGGGGATGGATTAAAAATGATCCTGTCCTCCTCAGCACTTATCACAAGCCATAGCAATAAAACAGTGTATGATTATCATCTTTGGCAGAACAAATAGTGAAGACAAGATACACCGGTCAGCCACAACATTAAAACCACTGACAGGAGAAGTAAATAACATTGACTTTTAATTTTATGGGTAGTTATGTAAAAGATGTGGTTACAGTGTAACCCTGAGTTCTCTGAAACCTCACTGATCAAATTTCACTTTTGGCACCTTCAACAGAAACCCTAAAACCAAATTGCCAAGTAGCCCCAGCTCAACTTTAAAGCTGCAAGTCACACGCTTAACTTTAGCATGTTATACTTACAATACATGCAGTTTACACCGATCAGCCACAACATTATGAGACAGTAGAAGTAAATAACACTGACCATCTTGTGACAGTTCAGTGTTGTGCTGGGAAACTTTTGGACCTGGCATTCATTGGTGTGGATGTTACTTAGACATGTAGCACCCACCTAGACCAGACCAG
>JASGAT010395446.1:0-37249 GCA_030220025.1 Chelon auratus
ATTCTTTATCCCATGCTTCCCATTTCTTATATGTTTGACTTAACATAAACATCTTTGGCATGTGCACAGTGTATTTCTGCACAGTAAACAACATGTGTGAATGGGCTATTTAAAGAACATGTTTTATGAAATAATCCTGCGTTAAATAATTTTTTATGTTGTTAAGCGTGCGCAAGACTAGCAGGACACTTGTACGTGTGTGTAGGGAAATACCGGTGTTTCCGTCAATTCATGTATTCGCATGTATGGATTTAACAAAGATACGAGGAACGCATTTGTTGGTCAAACTGAAAAGAATATTCAGGTTGAACATGTAATGTTTATTTTGTTGTCCGTGTAGAAAGCACATTTCAGAATTGCAGACCCCGTTCCTTTTTGTTAGACTGGGTCATGTACAACAGGTTACAACAAGAAAATGTTATTATACAATTGATTTGAAAGGGAAATGGAGATTTTTCTCTTCTCAGATCATTCAGTAATTCATAACGAGAGTCTTGGAAAAAAATGAGAAATGAGTTCAAATGACCGGCATGTATCCATTTGCCAGACGTAGCAGCTGAAATGCATATTCATGAGATGTAACGAGGCAGTTAACATTTTCAAACAAGCCCTTGATAATTACCTTCTATTAAATATCCAGTGCATGTGCAAGACTTTCTCGCACAGTATTACTGCGCAACAGATACATGCACCTTAACACTCTTTGTAACGGTCAGTCGTAGGTGATCGTGAAACTGCATCAATGATAAAGTGACTGTGACAGTATTGATGGTCTGGCAGGTGTGTGTTGTGCATGCCCCCTTCTAGACAGACTTGCATTTATTGCAAAATCTTTAAACCGTTCAATGCAGTTTGGTGCACATGCTAATGTAATGTTACACAATAAATTCAGCACGCTGCCGAAAACCTATGGCTGCAGGAGAGCGTTGCATGGACTGTGCTGCTGCAGTTATTTTCAGTATCCGACCAGATACGATGGCAAACAAAGCTGTACATGGTTTGTGGCAGCAAGCCACAGACAGGTTGGCAGACCACATATGTTACCACCCGAACATAAAAAAAACATATACACACAAACGCACTCATGCAATCTTCGGTGCGCATACTATCACATCAACGGAAAGAAGATAAAATGGAGTGGGAAGAGGTGAAAGGGATTGAGTGGGTGGCAGTGGGAGAAAAAGATGGAGAAAGAGGCAGAGGGAGAGTAGGAGTGAGTGGCACATGGCTTTCAGTCTAAAAAAAGATGAGCAGCACGAAACCAAAACCAGAATCTGGATTAGCTAGATAAGGAAGAGGAGGGGGACAGGGGAAGGCGGAGAAGGAGAAAATGTAGGTTCTCTCTGCACCGAAAATGGTGCAGATGCACGCGCTCAGTTTCAGGCTCATAAATGTCCTGTAAAATATGAATACTGAATGAGTGTGTGGGTAGGAGAGAGCATGAAGACGGGAAGAAGGATGATGAGAAAGAGAAAGGGTGAGATGGAGAAAGTAGAGGGTGTGATTCTTAAGGACGGGCAGAACACTGCTGTTGTGTGACAGAATAAGGAGAGACGGGATGATTAGAGACGGCGAGACCGGAGCCAGGGACGTGACAAATGTTGGAGACAATCTTGATCTGAGCGAGTGTAACACTGACCCAGGCAGAAAAAGAGAGAGACTACAGCAGATGGATGTATGACAGCCAGCAGAGGAGACAGAGAGATTTGGGATGGCGCTGCGGTCGTGCCAACCCGGCATAACCTCAGCATTTCTGTAGACATTCTTAGTAGCCTGTCTCTTCAGGATTGTGCTCAACACCTCTCTGCTTGCCAAGTCCTCTTCAGTCTGCCTTCACGGTCCCCTCCAGCAAATATTTTGCTAGTTGATTCCTACTGATTCTGACAACTTAACAAGCTACCTGCGGGACAGGGACGCCACTATATATATGTATGCCCAAATGTGCCCACCGAGCATCCACAGACTGATAGTGCAGTAGTTCAATGACCCTTTAAGACCCATAACACAGTATCACATTTCACTGATGTCGGCCAGTCTGGTCTGGATGAATTCTGTACTCCATACGTACATGTGATCTGTTAACTTTGTCACTAAAGTCATGCCTTCACGTTCTGTGTGTACAGGCAGGGTGGCATTCAAAATCAATATTCTTAGGTATATGCTTAAAGATTCAGTTTTAAATCAAAAACAGAAAGCACCACGAGCGTATTCACATCCTGTGCATCAACCCAAGGTTTGTAGTAGAAACTGTGCTGGAGTAGTTGCCGGGTACATTCAGGATGTGTAAAAAAAAAGAAAAAAAAAAAGACTTCTGTTAGACACACCTTAGTTTACATGTCTGTTCCTCTCTGGCATGAATCCCAGTGAGAGTGTATTCAACGCTGACATGTTGATGTCAGTGTAGCTGCTTTATTTGCAAAACTACTATGAACGCTGAGCAATTGCCTGTACTGATTATTAAATAGAGTCCATAGTTGTTTGTGTGTCTGCAGGATAAACGTGGGTAATATTTATATATATATAATTTGTTAAAGTCAGCAGTGGATATTTCACTGTCTGAGTTACAGATTCAGCAGTCACCCACTCAACACAATGAATCGGGAGCAGTGTTTCATAATTGTTTAATCTCGTGCTGAAAAATGCACACATTGCTACACGCTTCACAGTTTCTAAGACAACGGGACATCCTGCTTTTTAGTCAGACTAAATGTATCTGTGAAAAAACAAGTTGCTTGTAGACCTACCCAGCCCGCTCTGGCTCTGAAAGGTACTGGTGACAAGTTTTCACAAGGCACAGTGTCAAAATATCTATAAACCTCTTTATCAACCAGAAAAAATGGTAATTTGCTCTTAATGGGAAATGACTCTGGGTTCTTCCTGTGTGCATTCTCACACATGTCCCAACGTGAAAACAGGGCTCTTTTGTAACATTGTAACTAAGGGAAGTTAAACTGACCACAGTCTGAACATGATGAGAAAATAAACTTTCCACTGCAGCAAATAGGTGATGAGTAACACTCAAATAGCCCTCTGATTAAGGTTGGGTTTTAACTGATCTATTAATAGCATTAGTGTGGAGGTAATGTGGTAATGTATCATCATTATTTTAAAAGGGAAGAGTGTTAGAAATTGTTACGTTACAGTAACATATTTGTTGCCGATTAAGATTAAGGAATTACAATCTTCTGTTAAGGTAATGGGTCAGCGTTTCCTAACTGTTTGTTTTCAAACCGGTTTGTAAGGTCTGCTTTCGTCTGTGTGTGTGTGTGGGGATGCAAACTAAATGTTCTTGAGCTTGCTTACAGTGGTGATAGATGGAGAGGTTAGTCAGGGAGAGAATGTGATAGAAAATAAAGAGGCTGTGTACCACAACTTGGCTTGATGCTGCTGCTGTTGCTGCAGTAGACTCACTGTGAGTGAGCGAGAAGAGTAGGATACTAGAACACCTGCTGCTGGTCATACCAGATCAACCAGCTCTCTGTGAATCAAAGAGGAATGTACAACAGTGCTGATGGGACATGCTGTTTGTGCAGATTTTAGATTCAGGTCCAGTATCTGAGGCTCCTCAGGGGTGTAATGTATTGATTTATCGACAAAGCCCTGTAATTATTTTAGCAGTGTGACCAGGTGAGTTTTTACCTTTTATCTGCAAAGGCGCATGTGTGTGTTTACTTACTGTGTGCAGAGATAACAGAGCAGCTGGAGTTTTTTTCTTTTTCTTTTTTTTCTTTTGAGTGAGTAAGAAGGATATTATTGTGGATGTCGGTAGGTTTTTGCTGGAGGAGACGATGCATCAGACAGCTCGGTCAGCCTCAGTAATAGATTTTGGATGCTGTGCCGCATACCTATGCCTCGCCTGTCCATGCGGAACACAAAGCCACAATGATGGACGGGGAACCCTGTCATTGTTGTTACATCATTGTTCTTGCGTCACGTGGCTATGGGCCTGGCACACAGTGGCACGCTGTGTAGAGCACAAAAGCTTTGCTCGCATGCGGGGATACATCACAGTCCCTCCACAAAACACATGTCATTTGGATGCAGATGAAGTTACTAGCTCAGGATGAGAGTCCGGAGTTGGCATGACTCATTCCTCTTGCAGAATGCGTCCATCATTACAAAGTCATGAACAGCGTTTTGACCCGAGAGTCGACTGTGTAGTAGAGTCACGCTAAAGGTCAGGTTTGAGACATTTAGATGCTCTTTTGATCTCAGGTTACAGCAGGCCGTGTGGTTGCTTCAGGTGCTGGAATTGAGCATATTCATTGCTTGAGGAGGTTTCAAAATTTAAAATTTCACCTCATTAACAACATTAGAAAGTCTCTCAATTATTCCCACAGCATCAATAATGGATTCGCTTGGCTTTTGCTTTCATCCTGGCTGAGCATCTGTAATAAGAAAATCATGAAGGGTATCGTGTATAACACAAGAAAATAGTGTGCACACTGAATTAGTATGCACCGTAATACAGTTATTTTGATAGCTTGGATGGTGTAATCGAATTGCAGTTATATAGGCTTGATGGTTTCTCACCAATCAGTGTTTGTTTGATTTAGAAGCATAGGCAATGTACTTCACTTATGTGCTTCACTTTCATAAAAAAGATCCTACCCACAACTGCTCACAATACTGAGCACTGTAGAGAAACATAAATCCAGTTTATCTTATCTTAAGAGTTTTGTAATTACATTTTGGCCAGGAAAGGGTTGCATAAGTTGGAGCCATGGTTTGTTCACTGTTCAAAATCTGCTGAGTGTTTATACATAGACATTTGATAAAAGCCATTTGAACTTGTATCTTTCATCAATAGTAGCCACAATCAGAACCTTGCGCGTTTAGACTACGACCTATAGAGTGAAATTACACCACAAGTGACATCCACGTGTGACACGTTCTCATAGTATTTGGGCTTGAGAATTATGGGATTTGAAATGCAGTGGTGTGCCTGCTTTGTGAAAGTAGCTTTAGTCAGCTTTGTCTGTTGAAAAGGTGTCTGTCTGTGCTGTGTGTCGGCAGTAAAATGATCATTATGCTACCATAAATCACAGGAAGACATGTGCATCCAGGGAGGTTTTCCATCCAAATGTTTTAAGAGTAAATTTACAGCCCTTTAGGGACAGAATTTGACAGCCTTTGTATGTCTTGGTTTTGCCTTTACAAATCAGATTAGACATACCTGCATAAATTACTACCATTGTCAAGGAAATGTCATGAAGAATTCTCTCATGCCCTGTTATATGGCTTTATATTTGGAAACTGAAGTTTGATTGTAAATATCTTTAAAAAAAAAAACAACATAATTAATTCTAATAATAGGTTTAAAGAATAATAACAAGAATGCCACTTGATATACATTGATAAGCCACAACATTAAAACCACGGACTGGAGAAGTAAATAACATTGACCATCCAATCCAATGTTCTACTTGGAAACTTTTGGACCTGGCATTCATGTGGATGTTACTTAGACATGTACCACCCACCTAGACCAGACCAGACACCCCCACCCCATAGCAATGACACTCCTTGATGGCAGCACCCATCCCCAGCTGGATGCAGCCTGACACACACACACACAAAAACAGTTTTGGAACAACTCAAAAAACAGCAAAGGTGTAGACCTGGCCTATAAATTCACTAGATCCCAAACTGACCATGTATCTGTGGGATGATCCACAGAGGCCCCTCCCCTCAACCCATAGGACCCAAAGGGCCCCACTAACAACATTCTGTTGCCAGACACCACAGGACACCCTCAGAAGAGTCTGATAAGTCACAACTGTTTTGGAGCCACGAGGGAGACCTACACAGTATTAGTAAGGTGGTCATAATGTTATGCCTGATTGGTGTACATTACAACACAGTTAAAATAATTTTCCAGATCCCTTTGTTAGGAAGGTAAAGTCTTATCTGTGCACCAAGTTTTAAATGACCAGTGATTTTAGTGAGTTCATGTAATGAAGAAACTTAGCGTCTCTAAATCATGAGCAAGTTAAATATGTAATCATGCTGAACAAAAAAATCAATCGGCTGTTTTCTGGAAGAACTTGTAATCTTTTGAACAGTAACTGATCAGGGTCAACTTAAATAAGTGTCCTTGAAAATTTCTTTCTTTTTTTTCAAGACTGGGATGCCTGTGAAAGCTGAACTGAGAGTCAGTATGACGTAGTAGTGTTCGACTGTGGTGAAAAGTTCTAAGTGCATCTGCTAATGTCTAAATGTCTAGAGTAGAGGCAAAACAGCACCACTAATAAGCTAACATTCTCTGGGTGATGGATGAGAAGTCTCTGGAGGAGGCTGCTATTAGTGAGGATGGTGGAGACACGATGGGCCTGAGTCGTCTTCCATGGAATTAGGCTAGCAGAGTCATTCTCGTCAGGGGTCACTTGGTTACTTAAATGCAGAGCTGAAAGGGAAATTCAGACTCGATCTTGAGGACTTCATTTCCAGCTGCATTTGCAGACTACATTGATAGTCAAAGGCACGTCTTTCTGATGCATTTTTTCGCACATTGATCACTTCAGAACCTCTAGAGCGATCAATCGGATATTGATTGACCTCAGAATCAGTGGTTACTGTTATTGCCGTGAGAACACGTGAGAATACATCCTGAAAACCAATTGTATAAGTAGAACATTATCTGGTCTACTTGTGGTTGTGTTAAAATGCTCAGTGAGATTACACTGACAGCTAATAGTAGTCTGGTAAAAATAATGCTTGCCTAAAACAATTTACAAGGGAGTTTAATTGATTAGTCAGTTAATCAGCTAAGAAAAATTAAAATCACACATTTTATTAGTTTGTTTACCAAGTAATAATTGATATGGGGTTGACTTATTATTTTTCTCTGTTTTTCTATCGTATTCGTGTGCATAGCTAAAAAGTAATATTGGTAGTCAGCATAGCCACAACCAACTGGAATCAAACCAGAGACCATGATAAAATAAATAAATAAATAACTAAAAGATGAGAAATATTGTTGCAAGCAGTGATTATAAATGGTTGAATATGCACACTGCATATGTATAAACCCTCACTTTGCTCTTTTAACTAGAAAATTAGATCAGAGGGTTATTCATCACTGTCCCTTATGATAACAGATTAATTACAGTGATTAAAAAAAAATCCCAAATCATGTTTGTTTATGCTGCAATGCCACACAAATTTGAAAATCACCCAGTGCATGCTGGGTTAGTCTTCAGCCTCCTGAAAATGCCATAAGTAGTTTGGAAGAAATTGCAAAAAAAAAAAAAAAAACATAATAGAAAGGGTTTACTGTTGGCCTCTAATCCCATTTAATTTGTAATTATGTCATACTGACTTTTCCAGTGTTGAGGCCTCTGCTGGGAGATCAAGCCATATTGTAACAACAGGCCTGGAGGAGAGTGCTGATAACACTGTCCCTGGCGGTTTAGTATGTGCCTTTGCATTTAAAAGAGATCTTTTTGATTTCGATGGCCTGATTGTTCTGGCCTAAATGAGATTTGAGGGGCGGGGGGGTTCAGATGCTCAATTTTCCCCCTGTTTCTTTCGTCCCTCCCTCCACTGTCCTCTTTAATCTACTCCAACCCAGATAGTTTTACAAGGAGCTGTGAGATGACTTCAGTCTTATGAACCCATTCACATGCCCTTCTTTTCTTCACTGTCAAAGCTAAAGAGTTGCGTTGCAGAACAATTTGTCAGTAAAATGTGTAGCTTAACAGTTGTGTCAACATTTCTTATGATGTGTTGACTTTTAGGCTTGACCTTAGGTTGACCTTACTTCTTCTTTTTCACCTTGGAGCAACTCTACAAACTCTACATCAGGGTTTCACACCATTTATTGCCGAAGACTGAGCGTATACAGTTATTTTATTTTTTTTATTCCAGCAAACGGTACCGCAGCTGATTTTCACTGTGCTGTCTGTCCTCTCAAGCTGAAAGTCTGCCAGTCAGTCAAACCACCTGCTGTAGCGCTTTGATTGGAAGGAAAAACATCATACTGACACTCCATAGCTCATGGTTTGACCCCATTACTTTGATGTGTGTAGCTATTTGTAATCACAGGATAACACAGCTCAAGCCGAGTTGAGTTGAAAGAAGATAGATACATACATACATACATACATACGTAGTACACTACGGTGACAGAATCGGCATGCATTAAAGAACCAGTATAAGTATTACTCAATATAAGATACAGAATTTACAAAAGGCTCTGTGGTTACAGGCTCTCCTAAGCCTCCCTCATCTTTTTGTCTCATTAAAACACTGAAGGAATTAGTTGTTACTTGGCCTTTAAAGTATCTTGGCTTTTAATAATGTGCCGACATCAATAGAAGTTGGTTTTATCATGTAGTATTATAGTGCTTTATTCAAAGAAAATCAAAGTTATGCACTTAAGTTTCTAACATCTGAATGTCACAGTGTCCTGAGAATGTAGTTTACTTGTGTTGTCAAGCAAACATGAAAAGACTCTGCCGGTGTTGGTGAGGGTCTAATTGTCGAGGGGTGGGCACTTGGAGCCTTCTATCGCAGAAAAGATGATCACAAGGCCTCTTTGCTGGCGAATGTAAATTTTCAAGCAACTGTCGCAGGCATTTCACAGTCGGGTGTATACTGGCTGCCTGCTTTATTAAGGTTGGTCATAAAGCAGAACTTGTTTTACTTGAAGAGTGCTTGTTATTTTACCACAGTGTATCCATACCTCTGATGCATGTATAAAGGGGTGCAGCACAGTCAAGCTGGGTAATGTGTCGAGTGAAACATTTGCAAAGCATTCAAAAACTTTGAAGTGTAAACTGATCAGTCTCTTCTTTCTGCCTTTGCTAGTGCATTGCTGCTTTTTATGGCATGTTACTGCAACATGTAGACCAGAAGAATAGTGTGAAGAGCTGTCGGCAGTAATGTGTACTGCATCACTCGAGGGGTTGTGCAGATTCCTGTGTTGTGTGTGTGTGTGTGTGTGTAAGTAAACATGCAAAACCCATACAATTTAGCATCAGAGAAATTGAGGAATTGACAGGCTAGTACAAATTGTCTTATATCCAGCCTTAGTATGATTTTTACGTAAGCGCTTTGGAGACGACAGAACCAGCCGATAAACTTGTAGAATTGTTCTTGTCCCCTCCTTCATTTCAGAATCATAATAACACAATGATGCTAAATACTGCTCCTGACATGTGTGGACATTTTGACGAGGGAATAAATGAAGCGCTCCTTACAGAATAGTCACAGCAACGTGGGATAGATTGTATAATGTAGCTGATTGCCTGTTTTGTTTTCATCAGTTTGGTCAGTATTTCATCAGTCAAAAAAGATGATGTACTTGCATCTGTTGAAACTGAAACGATGACTTTCAGTAACAAGGTATTTGTTGTGTGGTCAGGTTTACTCCAGAAAAGAGAAGGGCCATGGTCACAATCCTACTGAGAAGTATAGGGACCTATATTTTATGTTGGGATGCCTTTGATTTACACAGAGAAGTAACACATGGAAAAACATTAGTGTTATAAAGATGCAATGAAGTGTAATGTTGTTTTAAATTTCCATGTATCCAGCATGAACACTGAGCTTTTATTTTGCTAGTGCAAATGTCCCGCACTTTGAGTACTAGAATTTGGTACATTGTGTGTTACACGTGTTGTGGACCTGGGGGAGCATGGGAATCCATTCTGACTACAAGGTCTTTGGTGTTTCTGTTTGTGTTGTAACAGAACAGAGAAGGGTTTGAAAAAAATAAAAAAATAAAAAGCACCTTCCTCACCAGATCTGCACAGAGGAAATGCCAATGTTTTTCTGTTATACTCTACACATCCCTACTGAGAGCTACTGTATGTAGGTGGTAGCACAAGTGCCTCAATGAATGCTTTTTTTTTTTTTTGCTTTGCTTGATTTCTCCCTTCAGAGGTAATTAGGTTCATTCTTTGTTGAAGTACCAACCGGGAACAGTATATTCTCTGCAAAAGAATGGTTTGTTTATATTTTTGTCTTATTTCATGAGATTAGTCAGTCTCAGTGCTGTCCCTTCTTAGTCTGAGCAGCTATCAATTGATCCTCATTTCCTGATCACGTGCTGAGCTGGTAATATTGAATACATGTAATGGTAGCAGTTGATTTAATTTTCATTCTCAAGTCTTATGCGGATGCCAGAAGGAGGGCTGTTTGTGGTCTGTGCAGGGTCACATCTTTTCAGTCCAGCTTGGCAGTCAGCCAGCTACAACACTATGAGGCAGCAATGACACTTCTAGGTCTCTCTTAAAAGCAAGTCATTTGAAAGACTGTCTGTGCATCATCCTTATTAGGTCAGGGAATACTTTGCATGCTGTATATATGCTACTTTATTGTTTGCAGTGGAAAGGTTGTGCTGTAAAGCACTGTGCTACAGGTGTTAACTTACACAAGTTATCATTGTACAGACTTGCACTTGTTTATGTGGATTCACTGTAATTGCCAGCTTGCACTGTCACCTTTCCAAAATGCCACTCGTTGATCCCTTCTAGACTAGACGCTCGTGTTTTCTTGGCAGCACTTTAACATGCACATAGGCAATAAGGTCAGTTCATTTAAACTGAAATGAAGATGAAATTGTGTAACAAAAAAACTGCAGTAGTAAAAAGACGAAGGGCGTCAGGAAAATGAAGTGTGAACAAACTTGGAAAATATTAAAGTAAGGCCAAATAAATATTTTAACTGCACCACTGAGGAGCTGGGCCAGTACTCGGTCCAATCTGACCAGTTCCAGCTGGAACCGGCTTTAATGCACAATTGAACACCAGTGTGCTTTTGATCCATTTAAGTGAACAACCTAGGTCCTGCAGCTTCTCTATTTTGTTCATTTATGGGCCCATCAAATTACCCCTGCAGCTACTGATAGCACTGCCTTGGACATGTATTTCAATGTATATTAATCCATTGCAGACAGGACAGGAGCAGGGAGTGACGCAAGTGTTTCTGCCATTTTATGAAGGTACAATGCAGGACGAGACTTCAGCAAGTGTGATCACTGTGGTATTTAAGGGTGAAGCAAAGAGGGTGTGGCCTGTTTTTGGAAAAATGTTCTGAAACAAAATTAAAAAGCAGAGGAGGGCTGGACAGTGACCAGTAACAAATATTTTCTTTCACTTTATCAGTTGCTCTGCTTGTCTTTACGCTATAGATAGATGTTATATGCAGTGCAGTCAGCGGTTTTGGCACAGAATGGCATACTTTTTTGACAGAAGCTGTTTTCGCTTTCACCAAATTCGCAGCAACCATAAAGGCTGTATCAGCCTGTATCAGCACCATAAGGCCTGCCTCAGCCTCTCTGTGGCTCATTCTCTCCTCACTATTTCTTTCCATGCCTTTTACAGTTCATTTCATTTAAGCCTAGAGGCGGCCTAAGTAATCATGGCGTGCCTTTTCTGCAAAGAACGGACAGAGTGACACAAAAGAAGCTTTTCCTTGTGGCTGTATGGTGACATCATTTATAAGTAGCTGGATTTTGTTTGTCTTTACATTAATTAATTACACTTTCTCTGCATCCTTTCACCTACTTAGTCTCATCTGCTGCAGCTCCCATTATCTATCTCTAATTGTTGAAAGGCCATAGTTTGGTTATCATCCCTGCAATTTTCAATTTTCTTTTAATTGAAACTTTTTTCCATTTTAGTATATCAAGTGTTTTAAGAAACAGAAAATAAATGCATAAAGCAACTGCTCCATCATGCTGAGGATACTGAGCTCTGTGTAAGACCTGCATCCTTATACACTGAACAAGCATTAAATTATGACCACCTTCCTGATGTTGTGTAGGTCTCTCTTGTGCCTGCAAAACGGTTGGGACTCATCAGGGAATGGACATGGGCCTTCTGAGGGTGTCCTGTGGTGTCTGGTCTGGCTACAGAATGTTGTTAGTGGGGGCCTTTGGGTCCTATGGGTTGAGGGGAGGGGCCTCTGTGGATCATCCCACAGATACATGATCAGTTTGGGATCTAGCAAATTTGGAGGCCAGGTCAACACCTTGTGCTGTTCCTCATGTTTTTTTGAGTTGTTCTAAAACCATTTTTGTGTGTGTGTCTGTGTCAGGCCGCATCCTGCTGGGCATGGCTGCTGACATTAAGGAGTGTCATTGCTATGGGGCGGGGGTGCCTGGTCTGGTCTAGGTGGGTGCTACATGTCTAAGTAACATCCACATGAATGACCGGTCCAAAAGTTTCCCAGCAGAACAATCAATTGTCACAAGACAGTCAATGTTATTTACTTCTCCTGTCAGTTGTTTAAATGTTGTGCCTGATCAGTGTAAATATACAACTACATGCAGTGTACTGCGTATGTCAGCATATGATGCTAAGTGTGCAAGACATGCAAAATACACCTGACCTGTGTATGATGCAGTATATTGAGCAAGACAGAAATGCATGGTATTAAATGACATCTTTCGTTCCTGAAGTTTTCTCTGTCCCTCTTGTTTTCCCACAGGGCAGTGATGCCTGGAATGGTGATGTTTCGGCGGCGCTGGTCAGTCGGCAGTGATGACTTGGTGCTGCCCGCCCTCTTCCTTTTTTTATTACACTGCATCTGGTGAGTTTCTTCAGGTTTATTGTTTTTTTTTTCTCAAAGTTTAATTTATCTGTAGATTTCTTTACGAAGCTAATTCATCTGAACAACGTCCTCCTCACACCTGCCTTTCAATGTCAGGTTGGTGGTTCTGTCAGTGGTTCTGTTCGGCGTTCAGTATGGCTCCGAGCAGTCCTGTTCCATAACACTGGTGGACCATGGCCGAGGGTACCTGGGCATCCTGGTCAGCTGCCTGATATGTGAGAGCGCCATCATGTGGTTGAGCATGAGGGGCAGCATTTTGTACACACAGCCCAGGGAAGCTGTGCAGTATGTCCTTTATATACGGCTAGGTAAGACATGCTGAGGCTTTTCTTATGGGACGCTTCTTTATGTCTTGATGCTCTTTGGGGTTGAAGGTGGTGGTTGCGTGGTTTCATTTCATGTTTCTAGTTAAGATCTGAACACTGTTTATATTGATTGGGCAGAAATTGATCTCTGTTCTCCTCACACCCTCTCCCTCTTTTTGTTCTCTCTCCAGCTATTCTGCTGGTTGAGCTAGTGTATGCCATAGTAGGAATAGCCTGGCTTGTCCAGTACTACCAGCCGTGCTCTGATGTCACTGCCAAAAATTTGGCTTTGGGTGAGTGACAAAGGATCTAGAGAAATAATTAGTTTGTGCATGTGTTTTTTTATGCTTAAATGTTTTAATATGTTCTGCAGGGATCGTTGCATGCAACTGGCTAGTCATATTCAGCGTTTGCATTACCCTCATGTGCACCTTCGATCCTACGGGTCGGACTTTTGTCAAACTGAAAGCAACTCGCCGGCGGCAGCGCAACCTAACTACATACACACTCAGGTAGTAACAGCCTCTTGGGATCTTTTTTGTTGTTGTTGTTGTTTTGTTTTCATACAAAAATCTGTTTTTCACGCTAAATAAAATCGTGAGGAATTCTTTGCCTTTGTCTCGCCATTAGACACAGGCTAGAGGAAGGCCAAGCCAGCAGCTGGAGCAGGAGGTTAAAGTTCTTCATGTGCTGCACAAGAGCCCAGGATACACAATCAGTGAGTCGCAAAACACACAGAACCCCATTTCCTGTTTGCGCTTAAAGGACAAACACAAAAGAATAAAAGCAGAAATGTGTCACGCTCAACATCCTGTGAGTCGGTTATTATTCTAATAAGCCCTGAGTGGTTTAATAGAGACTGTGACTGTGATATAGCAGGGATTTGCTCAGCTACTTACCAGTGTCATTCAGCATTTAATGTAAAATGAATGAATGAATGTAAAATGGATTCATTTCAGGCTAAATCCATTTACCAGCTCAAATTTCATTTGAGGTGCTGAGAAATATCTGGTCTGGAATTCAAATGTAACGTGATGACAACATGTATCTTTTGTGGTCTTTAGTGTCCTTTTTGTTACGCTGCTCCTTTCTTCTCCAGGATGCGTATTCAGAAGTTGCCAGCCTTTTTGCAGAGTTCTTTAGAGACCTGGACATTGTGCCTAGTGATATTATTGCTGGCCTAGTGCTTCTCCGCCAGAGACAGAGGTCTAAGAGATCTGCCATCCTGGACCAGGTATCACTATCTGTAAAATATACTATAATCTGTAGTTTAAAAGGTCGGTAGTCGGTAGGTAGTTTAAGTGTTAAAATGAAATCATTTTTTTGTTCTATTTTTCTTCCAAAGGCCAACAATGATATTTTAGCCTTCTTATCGGGAATGCCTGTTACTCGTAACACGAGATACCTGGACCTTAAGAACTCGGTGAGTTTTCTCTGCGTTGACTCTTTTAAAAGTTTAAACATTTCACAACTCAGATCTCTTCTTGAAAGCTCTTCTGGGTCTTATTTACCCTCTCACACGAAGAGAGGACTCATTATAATGGGGCTAATGAAGGTTTCAAAACACCATTATTATTTTTCTCCGGGCATTTCTGAGATTATAAACAGTGAATTAGATGATGAATTAAACTTCATAAAAATCAGCGAAGACCTTGCCACTAACTACTTTGCCATGGCTGCCTGCAAAGTAAGTTTATATATATTTCACGCACATTCAACAATTAGTCTGCTGACATCCAGTTTTCTCAAACCTATTTTCCTGCAGTAGTGCATTGTTTATTTCCTCACTGTTGTTGTGTTTGAGGAGCTGAATGATACCCTCAATATCTCTGAATGTGTTGCTCTTATTTACTGAGTTGTTCTGATGCAGGCTTGTGTGTGTTTTCCTCTCCCAGGCCGAGATGAACATGTACAAGGATGTGTGCTATTATATGCTCTTTGCCCTGGCTGCATATGGTTGGCCCATGTACCTGATGAGAAAGCCGGCCTGTGGGCTGTGCCGCCTTGCCAGCTCCTGCCCGTAAGCACTCAAACATACACCCGCACAGTTTTGATCTATTTGGTTTCCGTGTCTCTTGAGCCTCTCCAGTACGGAGCAAATTTCAAATGCGTCAACACTTGGCAAGTGGTGATCCACTGAGACAATACAGCTCTAGTTGGACCCACTCACTGACAGAAGCGATGTTAAATTAATTGAGTACTGTTATCCAGGTTTGCCGCAATGGGCTACTAATTATGTCTGTGTAATCATACCTGTTTTCAGTATTTTTCTTGTGTCTGTTCCACCTACTATTTATGAAAAAAAAAAAAATCTACCATTGATCTCTTTTTTTTATCCTTGCTTGTCATCCTGTTTTCTTCTGAAACTTCTCTTTTCACAGCTGCACATCAGTGTCTGGCTCTCGGTTGTCTCAGTCGGTGACAGTGGAGGAGGACAACTGTTGCGGCTGTAATGTCCTGGCCATACGCAGACACTTCCTGGACAGGGATCTCAAGCAGGTCCACATTGTCTACACTTCCTGCCATGATGCTGTGAGTAATCCGACATCTGGCCAATAAGCAGTGAGAGGTGATTTACAGAGGAGGATTTACTTCCTCCGTAACATAAAGGATGAGAGCAGTTTAACAGCTTCTGTTTTTTAGTTTTTTCATCACACACTGCAGAAGTTGATTATGCTATCCCTTTTTTGTGCACACAGAGACCTTTGTATGTATGATGTTTGAGTCAACATTTGTATCCGTTTTGATGACGTTTCACTCAGCAGTTTAGTTGTTGAGATATGGGCAGCCGAGTGAGAGCTGTGTCTTCCTCCTCAGCATTAAGGCATGTGTTTTCTCAGTAGAGGCTGAACTCCGTCAAGCCTGTGCTTTGTCACAGATTGTGTTTATGATTGTCATGAACAGAAGGAAGGTGTCCTCATCAGTGGCCTCTGGAAGCATTCCTGCTTTCAACATACGGAGTAGTCGTGCTTCGTTTGCAGTCCTAAGTCTTATGAATGTGAATACTAAACTGTCAGGAGATCCCTCCCCTGTGGAGGGGGTGCCAAACGTTTTTGCACGAGTGTGGTGACAAAAAGGCAATACTCACCTTTGATGAATAAGGTGATGTTGGGGATTAGTTTCAACTTTGTGATTAGTATTGCATCATGTTGTAGAATTTTGTAGTAAATTGTCTTGCAAAGCTGTGCTATGTTAAGGCTGTTCAGCTAAACTACAAAAATTACATTTTTCAAAATAATAGTATTTTTATATGAAATGTATGTAGCCCTCAAACTTGGACATGAGCCACAGAGTGGTAGTGATTTGTAAAGCAGAGAGCTTTTTGTGAGGCTAACCAACACTGAGTTTCCGTCTATAAATTCCTTCATTTACATGACTGAGCACTGTGCCAAGTTCGGTAAGGTTTTGTTGACAATACTCGAAGAACTGCTCTGGCTGCAGATGAAATTATGATACACAAGTATTTACTCTTCTCCTCATTTCCCCACTCACATGTTCATCTCAGTTTCTTCTCTCTTTTTTTCTCTACTCTGCTTCAACCTGCATCTTTCTAACAGGTTTACGAGACTCCATTTTTTGTGGCAGTGGATCATGCGAAAAAGAAAGTTGTCATTAGTATCAGAGGAACCCTCTCACCAAAGGTGATTTTTATGTTTCTTAATTTTTTTTTATTTTTTATGATGGTATTTCTTCAATCCTTTTGAAACATTAGCTGACCCTGCTCCCCTCAATGCCTCGTAACACCAACACCTCCAGAGCAGGTGAAGTTCTCATGGTTGAATGCATTGTTCTCGAACTCCCACACCCTTCACGCATAGAGCAGAAACGTGACTGGCCACTTTCTGAGATAAATGTGTCCTTATGTAAGCAATTCAGAAGAATCTTGTAGTTCTCTGAGCTTGAGATGAACCAAAGAGATTAATTGTGGTTTTAGAACAAAGGCCTTTTGGGAGAAAAATAAATACTCACTCAATGAGACATCAGGGTTGTTAAATCAGAATCCCTGTACTGTTCAAACTCATACTACAATGCTCAAAAAAAGTAAAAGGAACACTTTGAAAACACATCAGATCTCAATGGGGAAGTTAACCATTTTGGATATCTATACTGATATGGACTGGTTAATGTGTTAGGGATGAAAGGATGTAAATAAAAATGATCAACCTACAGAGGGCTGAATTCTAAGACACCCTGAAAATCAAAGTGAATAAATGTTGTGTCAGGCTAGTCCATTTAACTGAAATTTTATTGCAGCAATTCAGAATGTACTCAATAGTTTGTGTGGCCTCCACGTGGTTGTATTCATGCCTCACAACATCAGGGTATACTCCTAATGAGACGACGATGGTGTCCTGGGATCTCCTCCAAGATCTGGACCAGGGCTGTACTAAGCTCCTGGACAATCTGAGGAGCTACCTGGTGGCTCGGATAGGCTAATGTCCCAGAAGTGTTCTATTAGATTTAGGTCACCAGTCAATGGTATCAATTCCTTTATCCTTCAGGAATTGCTGGCATACTTTTGCCCCATGAGGCCCGGCATTGTCATGCATCAGGCCAATGTCTAGCCTGTTGAGGTCTGTGTGTCCTTCTCCAGACCCTTTCATGTCTGTTAAATGTGCTCAAGGTGAACCTGCTCCCATCTGTGAAAAGCACAGGGCGCCAGTGTTGGACCTGCTAATTCTGGTGTTCTATGGCAAATACCAGTCGAGCTCCATGGTGCTGGGCAATGACGTGGGGGCCTCAGGCCACCATTGATTGCTCAGAGGCATAAAGACCAGTGGCCTGCTGGAGGTCATTGTATAGGGCTCTTCCTGTTCTTCCTTGCACAAAGGAACAGATGCCGGCTCTCCTGATTGGTTGAAGACCTTTACAGCCTTGTCCAGCTCTCCTAGAGTAACTGCCTGTGTCCTGGAATGTCCTCCTCCATGTTCTCGAGACTGTGCTGGGACACCCAACAAACATTTCGGCTGTGGCACGTATTGATGTGCCATGTTGGAGGAGCTGGACTGCCTGTACACCCTCTATGGGGTCCAGGTATCACCTCATGCTACCAGTAGTGACACTGACCGTAGGCAAAATGCGAAACTAGTGAAAAACAGTCAGAAAAGATAAGGAAGGAAGGACACAGGAATGGTTTTACAAGTGGAGGCCACTGACATTTTCAGTGGCCTCCGCTTGCAAAACCATTCCTGTTTCGGGGGTCGTCTCATTGATGCCCCTCTGTGTGTTTAATTTCAACCCTTACAACCCCCTCTGACCAGATCAATATCCAAGAAGTTTAACTGACTTGATGCTATACTCTGATTAAAAAGTGTTCCTTTTATTTTTTTTTGACCAGTTTATATTTATACAGTACTGAAGATGGGAAGATGCATATTCAAGGTGTTTATTAATATATCAGTCTAAGGGTCAACTATTACTGTAGTCTTATGTTGAGCCAAGCAAAACCTTGCATGACAGATAGAAGTATCATTGTACACCTAATATTTCAGCTTATTTCACCAATTACATAACAATGCTAATCATGTTAGAATTATGTTCTTAAATATAAAGTTAAACTGAGTTTTACATCACAAGCCTATTCCATTATTGTAGCCGTGCGGCTCTTGGGATATTCAAATGTGGTTCTAGATTATGAAACATAATAAAATTTACAATTATGATCATAAAGGGTACTTTTAATTTCTGGGCTTAATCTGTGCACCTTTATAAGTCTCTCTGCTGTCTTTGTAGAAGTTTTTAATTTGTCTTGTGTGCGTCAGGATGCCTTGACGGATCTGACGGGGGATTCTGAGCGTTTGCCTGTAGAGGAGCAGCACGGTACCTGGCTTGGCCACAAGGTTAGAGATTAAACACCTCACCTACAGTTCATATCATTTTCCACTGTACAGTCCTCTGGGACATTTCCTCTTTTACGTTAATCTGCTCTCCATAGTGCAGTTTCAATGGGAATCACAGGTTCCCTAATGTCATTTCAGCTCCTTAATGGTTGGGTAATTGTTATGGATATTTTAATTAGAGATTAATGAACAAACTTCCTGTTCATATTGTCTGTCTCTCTCACCGTGCTCCCTCCCTCTCTCTTTTTACTCTCAGGGAATGGTTTACTCAGCAGAATACATTAAGAAGAAACTGGAGCAGGAAATGATCTTGTCACAAGCTTTTGGAAGAGACTTGGTACGTGACTCAGTATTCTGTGTAAAGAATGGCAGGCTCAGTGATGATGAAGAATTTTTATTGACACCACTATAGTGCCTTATTTAGGGCTATACTTGGCTGTGTAACATTACCGTAACCCTACACCTAGAGTATACAACCAATTCTGTTATAAAAAGCTGTAGAAGGAATTTGTTAAAGTGGCTGTCTTCTGCTGTTCCGATGACTCTTTCTCACAGAGCAAGGGCACCATGCACTATGGGCTGGTGATAGTCGGGCACTCTCTTGGTGCAGGCACTGCTGCTATCCTCTCCTTCCTGCTGAGACGTCAGTACCCAACACTTCACTGCTACTCTTACTCTCCACCTGGTGGCCTTCTTAGGTGAGTCAGACTGTGTTTAGAGGATATACCAAATAGGACTACAAGAGAACATCAGACTTTCGGATTGAATGCATTTTGTAGGAAGGCTGTTTTGACACTTTGTCACATTAATTCCATGCGTTTACACTGGACATTAATTGTGACGGTGTGAACAATGTGGTGTCATATATTTTCTTCACATTTTTATACCCCCACACTGGCAGCCGCCAAGTCTAGACGTGTTATGTTTTCAGGTTGTCTGTCCGTCAGTCCCATTTGCAAAAGCGATCTCTCAGGAACACCTTAGGGAATTTGTTCAAATTTGGCAGAGACATTTACAGTTCATTCAACTTTAGTGGTTAAAGGTCCTTGTGTCCTCACATCACACATTTTGTCCGCTCAAAAATGCATCTGCTAATTGTGACAAAGCTTCACTCAGATGTCTAATTGGATAAAATAATGAAGTGATGATGATGTATATCCAGAAGGTCAAAGGTCAGTTTCTCTGTTAAATCATAATGTTCTGCAAAAACATGTTTCTGGTCATCATTCAGTGTTTTCAGGGGAGATCATAACCCTTCTACGTTTCATCAGACACTGAATTGCAGACCCTAGTCTTAGTTGCCCACCTAAGTGAAGACAACATGTTTATCGCTGAAAAGTATTCAGCTATAGACATTGGAGTAAATTGCAACTTGATTAGTCAGCAGATTCCTACAACCACAGGGCGGCAATTCTAGTTTAACTAATTTGACAAGATGGGGCAAGTCAGAAATGATTGGAAGTCAGACCTTCACTGAAGTTCCCTTTGAATAATACTGAGGAAAAAACACAGAAATAGCTGTTTGAGAAAAATAGTAATCCTAAAATAATTTCATTGTAACTAATTTAATTGCAAATGGCAGCAGACCTGCAGTACACAGACTGGGAGCAGGGCTGAAGATAGAGAGATAGAGAGATCCAGTTGGTTCCTCACAGGGAGACATTGTATAGTCTTATGGCATGAGGGACAGACAACCTGACTATGATGTTGTATAGGGGGTGGTGGACTTTGTTCAAGGTCCTTGCCTCTGCAAGGACAGAGGTCTGAACGATATATCGTTATCGTATCTATATCTAGATATGAACATTCAAGATATTAATATCGAAAAAGCAACGTTATTAACGATATAGACCAATGACAAACATAGGAGGGCGGGAGTGAGGGAGACGGAGATTGAGACGCGCACACACTACATATACCGCGGGGAAATTAAAAAGAAAGAAAGTGACATGAGTGTGGAAGATAATGCGGCCGGTGGCGGTGCAGAATAGAGGGTGAAAATTTTTCGGGACTCAGTCCCGCGGTACGGGAGTCAGTTTCACTGTTGGTAACGTGACAGGGACGGGATAGAGCAAATAATCAACGGGAGTCCCTGACTCAGAGACTCCAGCTCTGCCTCTACCACAGAGCCTTCTGTATCAGCTTGTCCAGCCGCAAGGTTTCCTTCTTCTTATTACTGCCTCCCCAAAAGTCTGGAAGAACATGTCCAACAGCTTCCGGCAGATATTAAACAATCTTAGTCTCCTAAGAAAATAGAGACAGCTCTGACCTTTTTTGTATACTCAAGTCAATGTTAGCTGACCAGTCCAGTTTGTAATCCAGCTGTAGACCCAGGTACTTATAGGTCTGAACCACCTCTACACACTGACTCCCCGTTGATGGTTATAGGCTGCAGGTGAGGCCTGGACCTCCAGAAATCCATGACCATCTCTTTGGTTTTAGCCGTACTTTAGCCGTACTTTTAGCCGCCAGTATGTTTTTTTCAAAAAAAAAGAAGCTATAGTTTGCACAGTAACTTTAATTGTCTGTTCTCATATTGTCTGTCTATACTTGGACATTATCCAGTACCCTGCCATACAGCTGAATGCAGCATTAACAGTGTTTGCTATGCAAATCATGTAGAAAGAGGATTTATACCCAGAGATAACTAAATGCTGCAGTGTACCTTTGGCGTTTCATTAAAACCAAGACAAAGCAGTTTTTAGAAGACACAAGATGGCTGCAAAAGAAAGGAAAGCACAAGCACCCCTTACTGTATGTAGGTCCTTTAATTTGTTGTCCAACTTTAATTATATACATTTAGAATTTGCTGAAAAGTCATTCTTCTACAAATATAACTTTCACGTGTATTCCAGATGTGTTTTATGTGTTACTGATATCAGATGATGATGTGACTAACAATACAATCCTTTCAGGTGAATGTGCCTGCAATGCCTGTATTGGAGGAAGTTATGTTCTGCTGTAAAATACCACTACCATGTGGGTACTTACTAGCTACAATAGATAAATATAGTATTCTGTGATTTTAAGATATACCCTGGATCAAAACTTCAGCATATGAATGTGTTAAATTAGCCATTGCATTCCTCAAACGGACTATACTGTTGTAAGACTGAGTAGTGGTTCTTTTCATCTAGACTCGATGTACCTCTGTAGTGATATAGCAACAGTTTTGAAACATCACACCAGGAGTCCCTTTTCTAGTAACTGAATGTTATCAACCGTAAAAGCAATTTTTTTTCTGTAGCATGTAAAATGGCCAGATACAATAAATTTAAAATATTTAAGGTAGAAAGATACACAGTCTATAAAGCATTGTTTGCACATGCTTCTTGGTGTTTTTAAGCACTTCTGGGTCAATGTTTGCCACGTTCGCTGGAAAGTTGGTCCTCTCGGTTCACATCCAGTACTCTCTCTGCATGTCGTGATTTAATGGATTTTCTTACTTTTATTTTCCCAGTGAGGATGCCATGGAGTATTCCAAAGAGTTTGTCACATCGGTGGTATTAGGAAAAGATCTGGTGCCAAGGTATTTCTTGTGCAGTATTTCTAATACTGATGCTAACTTTACTGTTCTGCAGTATTATTACAGTAGTATCTGATCTCTTGAAGGCTCGGCCTGTCACAACTGGAGGGTTTCCGACGCCACCTTCTGGAAGTCTTACAAAAAAGTAACAAGCCAAAGGTGAGTTAAACTCTTGGTACTCAGACCTGCAGACCATTTATATTATGAACACATAAAAGCTGTTGTATATTTACAGATATCAATGAATAATTAAAAGTGTCATTCACAGCACATTTGAATTGTATCCATCAAAATAAGGAATCAAAACCTTGGAACATCTGTTCAGTGTTCCAAGTTGGGCAGTGACTAATTAAAATAAACTACATGTTTTTACACTAGCTTCCACATCACTGGAGTTATCTTTACTGTAATTATAGCACCAACCAGTCAGCCCCTGGCTGTTGCAGAAAAATATGCAATATACAGAAGATAAATTTAGATGCCAATGTAAAGTTACGTAATACCACATTTTTCTTTTCAACAGTGGAGGATCATTGCGGGAGGCACTAAATGTATCCCAAAATCAGAGCTTCCACTAGAGGATGATGATCCTCAGTCTCAGCCGGCAGCACCGCCCAGCAGTCGCCTGTGGCTGCACCCCAGTGACCTCAGTATTGCTCTGTCAGCCTCCACACCCCTTTACCCTCCAGGCAGGATCATCCACGTGGTGCACAACCATCCTCCAGAGACGTGGTAAGAAAACTGTCTTGAAAGCTGTGGGTGGATTATAACAATTAAAAAAACAAAGCGTTCTTATTTTTGTCACTGTGTTGGTGCTTTGTGCAAAATGTACATTTCTTACCATACAGTGTAGCTCGCAAATGGCTGAGTGCTTGTGTAACTGATGTGCGGACACCTCAAAGCGATTGTTGCATTTGTTTCACACCTGTGACATAAAAGAACTGGCAGCCCAGTGGGAAAAGGTATATCGCTGAATACTTGGGACAGTGTGGGCTTATAGTGTGTCACGCAGCACTTCCCTGTTTGTCTGGCTGCAGTCTCATATCATTTTTTTCTATACTCCTCCTATCCTCTGCACCAAGTTTTCTTTTTATATATATATTTTTACAGTCTGGGAATGTGTTTAAGGGGGAAAGTCTTACTGTCATGGCTCAAAATACAAAAGTATTTGTATGGATTGTCAGACAATGCAGACACATGCAAGCTGGTCTGTAATCCAGATAACAGCGACCAGTTAAAGGTCGTAGTTAGTGGCCTCTGTACACCATCAAAGGAAAAAAAGACCTTTGAGAACTTTTGGCAGCACTGCAGATCCCCAATTAACTTAAAGGTAGTCCATGGAGGTGGAGCAGTCTGACCTCTGTAGCTCACTGACTCTGCAGTGCCGCTGTATGTGTCAATCTATTACACAGAAACAAGTAGCTGTGCAATTCTTATCCACCCTCTGCCAGATGGTGCAACTCTAGAGGTGCAAGTGATTTTTTTTTTCTTTCTTTTTTTTGATAGCACTATGCCTTTATGTCCAATAAACAAAAAAGAACACAGCTGCCAAGCAGTGATGATTCTTTGTTCTCTTTTCTGCTTTCCTCATTGTATTTGTCTTCTCTTTTTTACCACACTGCCTCTTAAATTGCTTGTTGTTTCAGTGTGCTATACAAATAAACTTGCCTTGCTTCACTTTGAGTCATTCTATAATTTGCCAAATCAGCTTTTTTCCGCTGTCTATGAATCTGTTCTGACTTTTTGTAACAAAAGTATTTCTCTCGAGGGTCAGACAGCCTGAATTATGCTTTTCTGACATCTTCTTTCATTTCTAATGTATTGTGAGCAAAAGACGCTGAGGCAAATGCAAGTTCACTTTATTACACTGTGATCGACAATCCGTCTCTTTCTCTGCTCTGCAGCTGTGGCCAGGAAGAGCCAACATACTCGGCTCTGTGGGGGGACAACAAAGCCTTCAATGAGGTCATTATTTCGCCTGCCATGCTTAACGAGCACATGCCCCACATGGTGATGGAGGGCCTCAACAAGGTCTGTTTTATCTGTGTGCGCGCAGATTGATTTCTTTCCGGGGGGATATTTTGAAATGGTGAAGAAATGGCTCTGAAAAGTTGTTCTTGATTTCTAACACTGGGGGACTGAACTGGAGTAAAGTAGATTTTTATTTAAACATTAAAGCTACAATTTAGCAGTTGAACTGTGGTTATATCGTGGTTAGTTGTAATTAAATCTAAGGAGCGCATCGGTATTGGTTAAAGATTTACCTAAGAAGGAATTTAGCTAAGTTACTGATCTTACGGTTTAAATGTTAAACTGTCTGCTGTGATGATGTGAATGACAGTAGTGAGCTCAAGAGGCGGAGGGATTAGACGAGAACAACACAAACTGAATCTTAAATAAATCATAGGCAATCTTAGATCTGCTCCACTATCATATATCATATGTGGTAAAAACGCTGCTATAAATTTTATAATTTTACTACAATGCATTCAACGTATTATTACTAGCAGATGGATAATCCTTCAGTTGGTTAAGAACTTTGACATTTCTAGGGATAGAAGATAGGGGATGCATCTATTATGTTTTTGGCCTTTAAATCCACATATCTCACGACTGTTGATTATCACAACCAAATGGAGAATCATCACATATACTCGTTGCTCATGATACAGTGACACACTGGGGAAAATTATTTTGAAATTCTGTGGTATGCCGCAGTGTTAGAGTCAAGAACTCTCTTTTTTTTTCCAGATTAAATCTGACTCCAACATTAATTTATGCACGTGACTCATCATTAACCTACAACTTACCACCCCTTTTGTTTTCTCCACATTGCTCCTGTCTCAAAGCATGGGAACGGTTCACTCGTGGTTGGTTTCATGGTCTTCTCTGGTCTTTTTGAGCATACTCTTCATGGACATTGAACATCTGTTTTGATGAAAGGGTTTTTAACGTGTATGTTTGCATGTAAACGATCCACTTTGGGGTTTGCATTTTCCCGTGGCTACAAAGTTAATGTTGTAAGTTTTCCCTGTTTGCCGTGTGTTTTCCTTGATATTGTACGATTCTTAGTGGATGGGCTTTTAATAGTGCTATAAGTGTGTACACTGTGTGTACGAAGTGTGTGTTTACATGTGCCATGTCTAGTATGTAGTATGATACCTCTGGTGTTTCTGCAGGTACTGGAACCATTTTGTCCCCTGTCTGAGCAGGAAAACTCGGAACCAGAGGAACTGGAAGTCAGTCAACCTACCAGCAGTCCTACTGTGTTCCTAACTTCACAAAAAGAATTAAACCACGGTCCTCTTCCCTCTGACTCTCCATCTACCCCCCACAAAGATCAGTCTTGTGCTTCCTCCCTCGCAGACACTGAGTCTACCTCTGTCCCTCTGACAGTCCTTGCTTCTACCTCTTTTCCAGATGCAGATTCTGTTCTTCAACCTCCTCCTCTGTCAGACTGTACTTCTACCTCTGAGCAATCTTTGGTGTCTGTCCTTCCACTTTCTAACAGCCCTTCCAAGCCTCTTACAGAAATACCTCCAGCACAAGATGAGTCATGCATTCCACTGCAAACCCAATCAGAACCACCCGTTTTTCACCCCTGTGAAGATGTGATTGCTACCCCTATTTGTGACCTCCTGGCAGATGAGTCTAACACTACTCAGAATGAAAACACTCCTCTCGAGATGGTAGCATCACATAGCTCTTTGCAAAACAGTGTTAATGATTCTCTTGTATAAAGTTATGAAACCCTGCACTCCTCAGACTCAGTAGTCAGGGCACACTTACTGGTCAATTGCCTCAGTAGTATTCAGTCTTTGAGTATTGTGACTGAATGGACTAAAGTGATGGTCAACACTAGGAACATTTTGTATGAGGTTTTGGTGTCAGTCTTTGGTTAAGGACCCTCTAAAATGACTGGAACCAACAGTTAAAGTCATCAGAGAGGAGTTGGTAACACTCCAATTCTTCCACTAAAGGCGGCCACAAAAGACCCGGATTCCGAGCAGCCAAAATGCAATAGCAGTCAAGAAAAACTGGTAAAACTCCTCCCTTTGCGTTCCAGCTGGCACTAGTGGCCTTTCCACTTGCACATAAACCTTTGGCTGGATGCAACAACCATTCCAGGCGGATCCATTGGAAAGCATTAAAATGTGTCTCAGGAAAAGTAGAAACCACAAGGTGATGTGGTAAATTCTAGCAATAAATAGCTCCTGAAATACATCACAGGTTAATGAGTATGCAATCTCTTTAAACGGCTTTTACATTCCTACATGATGAGTCCAAACCCACCTGCATCTCTATCTCTTGTTAATGAGATTCCTCATCCAGCTTTCCCGAAATCAACCCCTTAATCTTTTCCCTTCCTCTTTCAGCTTCAGAACATTTGGTCAAGTGCTTTGGCATGCACTTTCTAACCCTGTTCCTCGACCTAACAAGTTTTCTTTGTATTCTCAAAGTTTCCATGGTAACCTAATTTCTTCCACATTAACTGCTCTTTCTTCCTTCTTGGCTGGGCTTTTCAGTTTTTGAGCTGCAGCTCTCCTCTCCGGGGGTCCCTTTTGCTGTTTGAATGCACATATTCATCTTTTCCTCAGTCATAATTCCCTGAAGAAGGTGTCAATTACTCATCAGCCACAGATGAAGTAACAACGGGGAACAGATGTGTCTAACAAATGTAAAAAAAAAAAAAGAAAGAAAAGTCTTGACGGGGGAGGGCTATATATGTCATGGATTCATGGCCAATGGGGATTCGCTGTATTATTGCTTGATGCAGAACTACAAACGTTATTTTATATGCGTTTACATTTGTTGTTACCATTGGTTGGTCGTTGTGCCTATAAAATTGCAGGTGATATGTTTGATAATGTTGATGTTTGCTGTAGTTTTTTTTGTCATTGATCACACTCACACTGTTAACATCATCATATGTTCACGTGTGATCCATAACCATCTGCATAACCCAAACATGTTTGTTGTTTCATTTTAAACTTACTAAACCTGTCAGTAAGAGAGTCACTCTTGGTTTTAATGTTATTTTCCATGTAGTTTTATCAGTCATTTCCATTGTTACAAGTATTGTATGTTTGTATGAGTGTGTTTACATCCCCTCACTGTTCAGTTGTTTTTATTCCCTAATTTGCTGTGTTTTTAAGTCATTAAAGTAAACCAGATATATGCATATTTGTGTGCTGATGTGATTTGCCATTAGCCTTTGTTATGTTCATGTTTAGATCCGTGAACATAAAACAGCGTTCATATTTTGTAGGGCAAGGTTTTGTAGATTGCATATCCATTTTCCTCATGGTTTATCATAGGTGTAATGTAGGTCTTGCGTAGTTCTTGCTCAGACTTCATGACTCTGCCGTGGGTGTTTAACATCAGTTGGAGTAGGTGTAAGCTCACCGATAGATTGCACTTACATTTCTCTGAACTACACAGTTTTGTAACACTATATTAATAGACGCCTTCACTCTGCATGTGCTGTTGGCTCCACTAGTAGTTGTGGTTACTTGGATATTATAATTGAAACCACAATGAGCCCTCTAATGGTGATCTAAATGTTTACCTAGACCATTGTGGTCTTGCATTTATTGTTACTTGATAAGTAACACCAGTGAATATGGCTGAAAACTGACTTTGTGTGTTCTTGATGCATTCCCAAACTATTGTTTTGTGGATTTAATCCCTGATGCTCACGTAAAGCAGACATAAAGATAAACATGTCAGTTAAATTTGTCGGTTAAATGAGATCCCTGTGCGTTTAGTTTTTTGGGAATAGCAGAAATGAAATAAGTCAGTGAGATATAATTAGTTTTATCTGAAAAAGTAGCAGTTTTACGAACATTTTTTTTTTTTTTAAATGAGATTATTTAGTTTTCGCTGATTCTCAGTGCCACTCCAGATTCTTCCTGCTATCTAGCTCTACATGTACCTGTCAAGTCATGTGTCTGTGTATACATTTGTGCTTGTGACAGGTGCTGGAGAACTACAACAAAGGGAAGACTGCTTTGCTGTCGGCAGCCAAGATCATGGTGAGCCCCACAGAAGTGGACCTGAACCCAGAGACGATGTTCATGGATACATCAACGACCTCTCAGCAGCCGACGCCTACAACCCACCATCGCAGGAACAGTAGTGTTCGGTTAGTACACCAGGCACAGCTGTGGGTGTGTTTGTGCCTAAAAGAATATAAAAAGCTGTTTGATCTTTTGTGTATCCAGTTTGCAGTCTTGCCTCAATATGTAATGGACTAAACCTCATCCTAAACTCTAGGGCTATCCATTTAGCTATGTCTGATTTTAACTTAAATATGTAGCTAGTGCTAAAAGAAATACTACTGCTACTAACTGATACTTTGTTCTCTCAAATTTATCATTTCTGTCTGTTCTGTTTAAAAAAAAAAAAGACAAAAACAGTTTTTACGGTAAGCAAAGCATGCTAATACTAATTTTGCATAATGTCCCTTCTCTCATGCACGCATGCACGCTGTCTGACCACAGAGCAGTTACAACGTATGGTAGTATTCAGTTCCCCCCTCGTCCTCTCTGGTTTAGCCCCTGTCCAAAGCCAGTGTGACCTCCTTGTAGTGATGGTAGAATTACGATGTTACCTCTCCTGTATTAGATGCTAATACAAGAGCACTACAGTTGGATACACTCCTGGCCTCCCAGTCTCTCCGTTTCTGTTTTTTCTTCCATCTATGTAACATGTTATGTTGTTCACTTAGTCCGTTGAATTGAGATATGGTTTTAGTACTAATATGTTCCCATATTTCCCTTATTTAACCTTTCGTAAGTCGTTTTGACCTATTTTCTCATGTCTGTCTTGTGTTTCGAATCCCCTCTCCTCTCCATTCCCTGTCACTACTCTCCAACCCGTTCTTCTCCTCTCCTCTAGTTCGTGTGCTCAGTCGGAAATCTCTCTGGATGGTTTCTCTGAGTGCCCTCCTCCCCCAGTGCCTGTAGTGCTGCGTGGAGCACGGGAGCGCCTGGCAGTGGAGCTAAGGGAACGCAAAGCACCACTGGCTGTCATGGAGAGTCTGTCAGATGCAGAGTCCCTCTATAGTCTGGATTCCCGACGCTCCTCGGCTGCATTAAGGGGTTCTCCAATGCTAGGCAGCCTCCCGTTCCCTTTGGATGCCCCAATCCCAGAGGAGAACCCGTCCCTCAGCTCTCGCACTGAACTACTCGCTGCAGACTGCCTCTGCCAGGCAACGCCGGAGCACCTGGGTGAGGTTGGACCCTTCTTTACCCCACTGGAATCCAGATCCCCCCCTGACTACCCCATGCGTCTCTCTCCTGCCACACCACGCTTCAGTGGACATCATTCCCCGACTCTACTGAACCAGAGTGCCCTGGCTCAGCCTTTCAAACCAGAGCCTAATGCCACCTCAAAAATACTTCCTGATGGGGATCACCAACAGATACCCGGTGTCTACAGCCCTGGGAGCACTCCTAACGCCCCTCTAAGCCCACAAATAGACTCTAGACCAATGGATAGAGAAAACGAAGACTGGGAGCTGGAGATTGCCGATAAACGGTTAAGTGCGGAGATCAGACAGGCAGCTTCTACTCCTCCACAACAGTTATCCAATGGGAACCCCAGCCAGGCAGTGCTGGAGTTCGCCCAGTATTTAGACTCTCTGTTCAGACTGGACGGCAGCAGCTCACCGCCTCTGGAGCTGTCGGACGGGGAGTCCGAGTCAGGCCGGGGCTCTTTTGGGCAGGGTGAGTGTCTCGGAGATGGACAGCAGTTGGATGACAAACAGCTTCTGGCCAGAGCAACACTGGAGCCTAATCTAGTCCCCAAGCCCCCACGCACTTTTGCTGGGTCTGCTGACCCATCTTCAGGCATATCTTTGTCGCCCTCGTTCCCTCTCTCGTCATCTGAGGAGCTCAACGATCTCTCCCCCAGTGAGGGTGCCCCGCCAGCCATGCACTCCTTACGGACATCGACCCCTTGCCACTGCCCTGAGGAGAACACGCTATCCTCTATGGTGTAGCGCTCTCTGAAGGCTCCAATGTCCTTTGCTCTAAATTGAGAGGTGCAGTCATCCAAATTTGAAAACATATCACAGTACATGCATGCGGTGGAATGCAGTCACTCATCAGAGATTCAATGACAGAACTTGACTGACCAACTCACAAACTCTATCCATTCTTCAGGTGTCCCCTTTGAACTCTGTTTATAGCATTTTCACACTATTGCAATGACAAAGAAAAAAAAGATACCTCTCTCTGCATGCCAGGGGGCTGTGCTGCTTTTGGGTGAATATAGATAACTGTAGCTTCACAATGCCATTCCAAAACAATGTTGTCTCAACCACACGGGGACACGTCCGCATTACATCGATTCCCTGACTTCAATCAAAGGGAGAATAGTTAACTGAGCAGGGATTCAAAACTCACACTGTAGAAGAGGTTAGCTTAGGCACACCATCTGGGTTGATGTACTGTACAACTTCCTGCACCCTCAGCAGCTCCGGAAATTTGTCCAGCGTTTATTTGATTTTTATTTTTTTAATTCAGGAATGTGAAGATGGACATATTCGTCAATAAATAGAAGCGAGAAGACATTAAGAAATGTTCCTCAGGTCTACAATGAATTGACTTTGAGAAAGAGAGTAAGTGTGTTACTTTGGTGAGAATCCATGTGTCTTAAACATTTAGTGATTGTGACAAAGTTATAACAGACGCCTATGGATGTTTTTGAGTCTTTCAGTTACTCTTTATAGTGCATGAAGACATTTTTTTTTATTTTATTTATTCTTGAAGAGGAATTGTCACTAAGCCACTCAGACTGACATTTGGTTATACTTGCACACATTATGTTGCTGAATTTCCCCCCTTTGCCAAAAAATGAATACACTGTCTTGCCAAATGTATTTATGAGATGTAATTTTGTATATGTATATGGATATTGCTTTATTTAAACACAAGCTAAGTTCATTATCTCCTCCCCACTGCATTTGATTGGTTCCCATATAGACTGTTACACAGCAACACCACGGAAACTATGTCATGCTGACATTAAACACTGCCATGGCTTTCATTTTGAAAACAGATCCTCTGCACACTGGGTTTAAACAAAGAGCAAACTTGCTAATAGTTGTCCTAGTTTCATAAATACTGTACATTTCTCCTCGGAGAGCTGTTAGCAGTGTGCCCAGGTCAGAGTTTGCATGCTTTATGCATTTCAGAGTAGCATGGCTGGTATAAAACAAGTCTTGTCATTAAGCCACAGTAAATAAGCTATGAATATGTCCAGAAATCATCATATGTAAACTTTTGAGAGGCTTATTTGATGCCCAGGTCCCCAGATAGGACCAAACTGCATATGCTAAAGTTGTCCTAGGATATCATTTCTCTTGCTCTGAAGGTGCTCTCAGTCATTTTGGACGTCAAGGTGTTTTATTCCCTTTAATCTGGTTCATCTCAAACAGCCTTGAGGTTGGACTGAATGACGGAATGGGCTCGAACGTTGCGTATCCCAAATCCTAAAACGGTTTGTGGCATATGATCTTCCATATCACTCTGGGTGTAACAGGTGGCTCAAAATTTGCATTATTTATTACAGTTAATGTTGTTTTATTGCTATATTTGATGGTATTATTATCCTTATTGCTCTTGCAACAGATTGGTTTGATGTCAGTGGTTTTTATCTCAGTTTTTAGGACAGTGTGGGGGAACTTTTTAAACTTTCCCAAACGTAGGACATTATGTATTTCAGCTTTTTTTCTGTCCGAGTGAAAAAGTATTTGACATTCTGCCACGGTATGGTGACAATATGTTTTTCTTTCTTTTGCAAATGTGTCATAGTGGTGAGACACGCTGAAAAGTGACAGTCTTCTCACAGCGACCTTTGGTGCAAAGCCACCATCAAGCCTGGAGTCACCATAGTGATCTGTCTACGCGCAGTGTCTCTAATTGGAATGAGATTTGTTGCGGTTACTCACAGCAGAGCAGCTCCAGCCAGTTTACAGTCTGACACTACTCAAATCATGCTGCCAGTCCCAGCAGACACACTAAGGTTGGGCCAGCATTCTCCTACATTCAGTAGCTACGCTTGCAGCTGGTCATATACGAAACACTGCTGAAAGAAAGCACCAATACTTTTCACCATGATGTGTACAGCACCATTTTCTATGTGTAATTATTTATGCAGATGTCTAAATAAATTCCAATAGAGTCATGTAGAAAACAACTATATAACAGTAAGGAGATAATGGCTATATTAAAAGATATCAGTATTGACGTATAGAGAAAAAAAAATCATCTGAAAGTTATTTATTCCAACTATTGGCAGATTTACAAATTGGTCTATATTGAAATGAATAATTCAACTATGTCTTGTCCATGTTTACCTGGTTTGCTTCCCTTCCTATCCTGCCCCACAATGAGAATGTATTTAATCCCTTTCCCTCACTGCCCTGCCTGTAATGGAATAAACTACAAACTATAAAAAAAAAAAAAACTATGAATGTCTGTCATAACTCTTGTCTAAACTTTGATTGCTGTTTAAATGAGACATAAATTGTACTTGATATCGCATGTTATCTGGGTCAACTTGTCTAAGAATCACTATGATAAAATGGTTTTGGATTCTAGTGATAAGAATACAGTGGGAGTGTCGTGTTGCCTCTCTCCTCCTGTATATTGTTGGAAAATGTAAACACATGACTTCTGGTGCCAAGTACTCTAACATCTGAGCTAAGTGCTGATATTTTGCCAAATGACCCCGGCCTGAAAAAGTTTACGCTTAAGGTTTAATGCAAAGAGTGTGTCATCGGTTTTCAAAAATGCTGAGTGCAGATGTATTTGAGCAAGGATGGAATGAGTTGTTTGAGCTATTTTGAAGCCCATGTGTAGGTGCTGTGCTGCATGAGTGTACAGTAGCCCTGACAGAAAGCAGAGTATACTGCTGAGGCTTATAGAGGAGTCATGGGTCAAATGATGCAGTGTGGGGTGCGTGTTTAATAACAGCAGTGATCCACCTTCAGCCTGTTGTGTAGGCAACCACACCAAGGAAGACCTTAGTACTACTAATAATAAGCAAGTATACAACAAGAACTCCCAGTAGCCCTCGGTTGTTGTTTATATGCATCCGTTTATAGGTAAATGTTGCTTTTAACTACTCCATGATGAACTCAAGGTGGAGCAGACCATTCAAATGTCAGCTTATTGTCATTCAACTTTTTTTCCCCCTTTGAAATATCCACAACCAATCCGTGATGTTATTAAATGCAATAAAACCAAAGACATGACCTGACGATGATTAAAAAAACAACAACTTGGCACCCACCTTGGTATCACAAACAACTAAATCACTCAACACTCAACTAAATCACTCAATCAGTACAACAACAAAGCGTGCCCATGGCCTCTTAGAGGTTTCACCTTCATCACTGACTCTAGCTAACATGTTCACACACGTAACATACATTCCATTCAGTTCTTCAGATCCACAGCGGATGAGCTTTTTGATAGGATCACTCAAGCAGCAAAGACAACCCCTACGTTTATCGATGCCAGGTCATATGGTAAAATATTCTGCAATGTGAGACATATCCTTGGTGGTTTAGGTTGTGCCATACCTACCCACAGCCCCATGCGTTTGACTACTTTATCCTAAAATGAGTCAACAATTTTCCTGTTTCTGTCAGACGTTTCCAACATAATTCATCAGTCAGCAAGTCCATCCTATGAAGCTTAGAATGAGTGAAATGAAACCTTTGTTCCAGTTGTTCAAACGCCAGCTTTTAATTGCACAACTCCCACCACCGTACCTGCTACACCAGAAAAACTTGATGTAATAGTGCATGTTTTACTTCAAACTATTTATTTCACAGTTTATATCTAACGACTCCCATATAAACAGAGTTGCAATGGACAGTTCCTAAACACTTAATGTGTCTAAACAGAGATTCTCAGTCTTGATATAACAGATAAATGATTAAATGATTATAGAGACAATAACAAAACATTGGTGGTTTTGAAGATAGTTAAAGGACAAGATAAGACAGGACTTTATTTATCCCCATGGGGAAATGAGGGTGTTACAGCAGCAGGGAACAACAGCGCAAGATGCAAAAGAGAATAGAGGACTGTGTGAAACTAGAATTTTTGGTTGTTAACTGTCCGAAAGCATTTTTTTTTTTTTTTTTTCCCAGTCTACTCAACATTACAGTCTACAATTCTGGGTCTTCATAACCCAGTTACACCAGTGTGTGCAAAATCTGACAATTCAGTCTGTGCAATTAGTTTTTTATCCTATTCTATTTCATTATTTATCTTTTATACGCTCCTCTTTTTGCTCTTGTTATTTTCTGCCTTTTCTGAATGCTGTTGCAAACTGCTATTTTCCCCATTGCGGGACAAATAAAGGTTTTCCTTATTCTTATAACTAATAGCATATGTTGAAGGTGACACCAGCAGTAAAACGTTTTCTCCAGCAGAGGGCAGTGAAGTATGTCGGTCCTGAGTCACAAACACACCAGAGAGAAGCAAAGAAGAATGACTTCCGTAAATCACTGAAGCACTTCCTGCCTGGAGTCGCTGGTGTTAGCTCGAAGCTATAGATTAGCATAAACACTATTTCATAGTAGAGCTTGTCTTTTTAATTGTTACCATGAATTAAGACTAAACTGTCCATTTCGTTTAGCGTCACGGTGGGTAAAACGTTTACTTATAAAGTTAAATAATAATACTCGTTTTTTCTTGTCGGTTTTTAACGGTTAGTACTAGTATCTGACGTTAGTGAGCTAAGTTAGCACGAATGTTTACACAGCTGCTTTAACCAACTACCTGGTTGCGTACGCAGCTGTTTGTCAAGTTCGTTTCTATATTAATTTCTGTCACTGTGAGAGCTCAGTGTTAGTTCAGCTTGACAGTTCTCGTATCTCGTTGTGGCAAGTATTTTGCTCTACCGATAACTGCTTGTTTTCACGCATCGGTAACATTTACATTATGTAGCTACGTGACAGCAAAAGGCGTAAAATAAGGTTACCGTGCCGTTATGGGTATTTTTTAAAGAATGTTAGGTTTGGATGACTGTACTTAACATTGTACATGCTGTTGTCATTGATCAGGAGCCTGTCTTTACGGCGGCTGGTTGGACAGAGGTGTCAGACATGTATAATTCGGGAAAATACAGCTCGCGGGGGCCTGCTCTCATCCCGCGGATGAAAACCAAGCACCGCATATACTACATCACCCTCTTCTCTGTGGTGCTGCTTGGACTCATCGCCACCGGGATGTTTCAGTTCTGGCCCCACTCCATCGAGTCGACAGCAGACTGGACCCTTGATAAACGCAGTGTCCACGACGCACCTCTGATTCGCCTGTCTGTCTCCAGTCCCATACCCGAGAGGGGTGACCTCAGTTGCCGCATGCACACCTGTTTTGATGTGTACAGATGTGGCTACAATCCTAAGAACAGAATCAAGGTAACTACATGTCAAAGCAACCCACTGAGCTTCATTACTTTTACAGTGTTTTTTTTTTTTTTGTTGACCCACTTTAAAATTACTGCCCTCCCAGGTCTACATCTACCCTCTGCAGAGGTTTGTGGATGAGTTGGGGGTTCCCATCAGCAGCACTGGACTTTCTCGAGAATACAACGACCTGCTCAGCGCCATCTCTGACAGTGACTTTTACACTGATGACGTCACCAGGGCTTGTCTATTTATCCCATCTATTGATGTGCTGAATCAGAACTCCCTGCGGATCAGAGAGACTGCCCAGGCTTTGGCAATGCTACCCAGGTAAACCTTTATCCATCACCCTACCTTGAAACGGTCTCAATACATTTTAATCATGTAGTGGAGTCACTGTCAGTTTTAGTTGCTTTGTAGTTATTATTCTAAAGCTTCTAATAATAATAATTTTCATTTACTTACACTATGAACATCTGCAATGAACACATCACAAAAGACAATACAGTCACATATTCAAAATTTGACCCATCACATACATGGGATTTGTATTCACACACACACACACACACATACACATTTGACCAATCGGATGCAATCCCAACGAGCCAAAAGTTACTTTAATTTGTGTCCATTTGACCACTAGTGTGTTAATTAACATGGAAAGAGAGAGGCGTGCATATCATGATGTATTATATCATCATTGCATCATTTTTTTTAAATCTAACAACAAGCAATACCTACTTCTTCTGCTGTACACAAGATATAGCAGCAATGTACAACAGCTAAAAGTGTTTAGCTATTATACTTGCCATTTCCTTGGCAACTCTGTGATGCTGCTGTATTACAAAATTGCCATCATCTAATATTATGTTGTTCAGATAAGTAGTTAACTTATTGTTTCACCACTAATCCTGGTTATGTTTCGGTAGATGGGACAAAGGGATGAATCACCTGCTGTTCAACATGTTACCTGGAGGCCCTCCTGACTACAACACGGCATTGGATGTGCCCAGAGACAGGTAGCTACAATTAATTGTAAAGTCCATCTTGGCATATAAGAATGCATTTATTATAATGTGAGACACTGCAAAATCCAGAATTGAGAAAAAATGATTTAATTCTGTGAGCCTTAGTAGTATAAGTTTGACTGATGCTGTGGAATTAGTTAAATGGTTTAGTTAGATGTAGTTAACATGTTCCTTATATTTAGATCAGAACTGTGCATGAATTCTGTTTGCAGCTTAAAAATGATCTGAAAACAATTTTGCATATTATGACAATGTCAACAAATTTTATTGTGAATTGTTGAGTGCCGGAAAGGAGGGAAGCATGTTAAATTGAAGGTACATATAAGAAGGATAAGTAATTCCTGGTTTGTGTATTCTGTTTCTGGCCCAGGCAAACTTTATTTTCATTTAAAAATAATATGAAATTATCATTTATCATAACTGCAGTGTTTAGAACAAGAATTTAATGAGGATGAAAGGGCTTTTTGCAAGCAGGTAGGAGTTGATATAGTTTCTGGAGGCTTTTGGGTGATCTGATTTAAATCTGGTTGTGTTTAGAAGCAAAAAAAAAA
>JASGAT010395448.1:178-27850 GCA_030220025.1 Chelon auratus
AATCAGAAAAAAGGGAATCACCTCCTTAAAGCGTGCAGTCTGTAGGATTTAGGGGCATCTACTGGCTGAAATAGAATAGCAATGTATAACCACTTCAAAATAAGAATTGCAAAATTTTTATTAGTTAGAGTTTGTTTCCACTGAGTCCGCCATGTTGTGTTACCTATTTCTACAGTAGCCCACAATGGACAAACCAAACATTGGTTCTAGAGAGGGTATTTTCAGTAGTCACAATAGGCTTTCATAAAGGATTGTAAGGGGAGTGTGAGGTGAGTGGTACTCAGTTGAACGCAATTTCCAGCCTCACCTCTAGATGTCACAGAGTCGGACACATGCAGCCTTTAAGTGCACAATGTGTTAGATAAAATTGACATGAATCAGGAATATTGAAAAGGAGCTCTTACTTTTAAGTCATGCTCATCAGTACTCTATGTCTACATATATAAATGTTCTTGAACTGGTTAGAAAAAATGTTGTATTTTTTTATTTAAACACACTGGGGAAAGGTTAGCCATTTCAAGGCTTGTGTAACCCAAACCCAAAGCACATTTATTTTTTCTATAAATCTGTGAAGAGTCCTCCTATTAAAATGGCATGCCAGTGATTAAAAAAAAATCCCTGGCACGCCAGAGCATTCATCTTGAAGTATATAAGCTGAAGTGCTGTGAGAAGTACAGAATACAAGCCCCTTATAAGTCGCACCCAACATTTTCATTCATCTAGTTTTGTAAAAAGGCCAAAAGCGAGTCAACACATCCAAATCATGGCTGTAACAGGCCTAAAATTCATTTACCCCATCCCCAGACGATTTTTAAACTCCTCTGCTATTACCATCAAGCTGTGCACAGGATAGTCTCATATTGGTCTTCATGCGCTGTATTTCTATCCTCATGAAAATTACAGTGATTTCAAAATGTCACTCAGCATGTTTCCATTTATGGCACTGGGAATGATTGACCCTCTGCAGGCCCCTATTGGGACCTCCTGCCCTGTTGCCATAGAGATTGTATTATGTAGCTCAGCAAAATTGGATCAGTGCATGAAGTTCTTCACAGTTAGAATTAGCAGAAACACTTCTGGTGGATGTTTATGTACTTATGTATATATTTTTAAGTCTATCACTTTTAGTACAATTCAGAAAAAACATGCACCATCAGACTACAGTATGGCATCTTGACGCTGAATGAAAAAAAAAAGATTTTTGACTACTGTGAGCGGCCCTCTTTGAACCTGGTGGATTCAGCTGTAGGTTATATTACACGTGTAGCTTGACACAGAACAAGAAATAGTGGAGCAAGACATTTTTCATTTCACAAAAAGAGGGAAATGCCAGGAAAGCATTACTTTGTGCTCTACAAAAGAGATAAGTGAGGTATATATTTTTTCCTCCGTTTTTCAACTGAACACCAAAGCTGTAAAGGTAAGAACTGACTTTCAGGAACTATCGGCAGCATAGATAACTATAACACTGGTGCAGGGCACATTGGAAAAACTAAGGCCACAGATGGAAAACACTGAAAAAGGGATGACTGTCAGCTTTGTGTGTCACAGCATTAAAAAGAATTATTCTGAATTCAATATATGTCTCAATCTTGTCAGAGTTGTGCTAATAACTTCTAATTTTGTCAGTATTTGCCTTTATTCACAGTATATTCTGTTTAACTACGATATTCTGCTAATTTCATTGTATTTTCAGAATAGAAAAATGCTTAGTCGCATTCTTGCTGAGATTTTCTGAAAAGATCAATACCACTGCCGTGTTAAATGGCTAGCTGTCTAAGCTAGCTGTGGCAAGTAGCTAGCATAGCTTTGGTTAGCTTAGGGGTGCTCTAGGCCAATAAATACACAAACCTAAACTGTCATAAAACCTCCGCTTATTTGACATTTATGTTTTGTATGGATTTAACCACTGAGTTTTAAAGTGTTCACTAATGAGCTCTACAAATGCTGGGTGTTTTGTGACGCTGAGTCACACTAGCCATTTTCCAAGCTTTTTGATAAGCTAGGCTATCCAAAGCTGGCCTTATATTTAAGTATGAGAGGTGCTATCCTCTCATCCAAATTTCTTTATGTAATATGCCTTCCACAATGTCAGCTTATTCCTTTAAAGCTTTTAATGAAATCAGAATAAAAGCCAAAAACCATTAATCACTGATTTTTACCACTATCGCCATCATTTTTAAGGTTGTCTCCAAATGATGGATATGTTTTTATATGATTTACAGCAACTGACAATGCCTACCTGCAGGAATGATTCCTATGCGTAGCTGACATGGCACCAACTCAGCATCTGGTTGATTCTGGTCCACGCCGTGGTCAGTTTGGGTCCTGGTAACCAGCCCATGTAGGATCTCACTAAACATCCCATCTCCACCTACGCACACCACCCTAGAAAGAAAGATGAAATCAACAACTTCTACTTTGTCAAGTCTAACATAATCATTCCATTATAGGTACACATGTCTGCAATAAAGCCTGTATTTATGAGAAAATAACTACATAGCCAGAAACCTTGACAATAATGCAGCTGGGCAGCGAGTCCAACTGTGAAAATGAATATGAATTTGTGAATGTCACACTTTGCCACCAGGCATTACAGCTTCTTAAGTAACTCAAAACCTTGCAGAAATGGGTCTATAAATTATATGAACTGCAGAGTAAAAGCATAATGGACTCTAACCCTGCTCTTGTGGACCGAATATCTGATGAATAGAAGCTGGAAAGGACAGGGCACTCAGCAGGAAAATGGACAGCCATTTATGTTAGACTATTAGCTGCATTTTACCTTGGCATGGTCTTTTTACTCACAGACCTGAGCAACATCATGTACAATTTGAGCTGAAGGCATAACTTGTGCTGGTAATTTCTAGATTTAGGATTATTCAAAGTGTTGCTAGGCAACAGAATCAGCTCAATGCCTAAAATCAGGGTAAAGTATGGAAATTCCAATTCAACTTCCTGGTGACATTGTTTAACTGGGTTAAATCATCACTGCACTGCATTTGGATAAAGCTGACCATTGTTTTTTTGGGTTTTTTTGAGCGTTAAGTTGTCATTCTTATATCTAAAAGGACGTCTTGGGTTGCTAAAGGGATGTTTACATCTTCCTCTACGGATTACACTGGAGTGCCACAAGGATCAGTCCTTGGGCCTTTACTATTCTCCAACTACATATGACATTTTGGTCATATATTTTAAAATAAAAAAATATTTTTATGCAGATGGTTGTCAGATATACTCGCTCTGACTCTTTATTTAGTCACAAATGCTGACATTTTATATCCTTACAGGACTGCAGTAATATGGTGTCCAATTCAACATCAATTTTATACAGACATACATATTGCCTAGTTTGTCCTACTGAACTTTGCCTTTCCCCTCTAGAGCCTCATTGAGGCTGACATTTGTAGTTTCACAACTGCTCAAATGAAATTTTGAGTGGACGTTCTGACATTCCCTGAAGAAGAATTGCAGTCACTTTAGTTATCCATTAACGTTTTGATCTAGTGCCATCATCAAGGCAATTTTTATTGCTTAGTGTTTTGGTTTGTGACCTGACCATGGCTGTAGACATTGTTATTGGCTGCTTTCGCTGCACTTAATTTCCTTGTTATAAGTAATCCAAACCTCACATAGGAGTTTGAAGAAAATGTCCTAACAAAAAGAAAATATTCCAAAATACTACTCACAAATTACTCACCGGGTTAGAGACCATAACCAGCGCTATTCAAGGGAATGCAGGTCATTGTCAATCAGACCAACATGAGTTGTTATGTGTGAGAAACACTCAGGACTTTGTTTCAGTAATTACAATCTGATACAACCCAGATCTCTGCACTTATTGAAACACAGTTCAGTGCCGCGTCTCGCATCGACTTTATTAACATATGAACACAGAAGCGTCAACTCTGTGTCACAGTGAAGAACCAGTGTTCAAAGGCTGAAGGCAGCAGCTACCTTGCTCAAGTACTCACCCGTCATATTTATCTAGATTGGCCTCCGTTTTCAAGTGGTCCCTGGCATGATTGGCACGCTCCGTCACTATGGAAACAAATCAAATGGAAAGCACAAGTTCAATGAAAGAGATCGTCCAGACAAAAACCACATGACTTTTTTTGCGGCTTGACTGGTCGAACAAGGCGTTTGGAAACACAGGGAAAAATGCTGCAGTTTTGAAACATTTACTGGAACCCCTGGAGCAGATTAATGTCCAGAAAAAGCAAAGCCACAGTGGCACAAAGCAGCCTAATTCATCTATTGTATATTAGCCAGCGAAATGAGGCCTGAGCCCACAAAAACAATGCTTCAACGGCGAATCTGTTTACCAAGCACATAACACCGACACAAATACAGCCCTGCAATTCATAGCATGTGTTGGAAGCCTTGAGAATAGTATTCACTCCGATGGACCATCAATACCCCAGACTATGTGTAGATGTTGCAAACACTTACTGAATAATAGATGTGTTTGGATACCCAAGCTTATCAACTATCACAGCTTCCATTAAGGTGGTAGCATGATTAATGGCACTATACGCCAAATCATATCCTTGCAAGTCTCTTCAGTCCCCACGAGAGGCCACGGTGGCGGTGGAGATCTATAAGTCGGCCACTGAGGCTCATTTTTTATTTAAATGTTGAGGACTGCAACTGATGGGGGCTCACCAATCACATCGGTGGAGATACCGGCGCAGCGAAACATGGGAGCCACCTTCTGCTCGTAAATATGCTTCCCACGCCGCGTTCCTCCGAATGGATTGATGTACACCAGGAGGCTCTTTGGTCGGTTGGCTGCAAAGTGAGGGAGGGGTGTGAGATAGTCATTAAGATGCACAGTCTCTACCTTTTTTTTTTTTTATTACAAATGCATAACTGACAACTGCTTGATGAAGTTTTCATTAACCACAGACCTTTTTCAAAATGCTCCGTCAACCTGACTGGTCCCCAAAACACACCGCTGGAAAAAAATAAATGGTGTGTCTACCGACTATGGGAGGAGTGTGAAGCAATTCAGAGGCACTGCATCATTCGGTGATAAACCTACAAAGTGCTGCGATGGAGAATACTAAATGGCTTGTTTATGTTCTATTGTGGAAGACTGCGTTTAGGACAACAAACTGAGATACAGCGGCTGCTCAAACCGAAAACGAATGGACTGGGATCAAGTGCTAAATGAGCACGAAGAAATATCGGGTGCCATATTGTTCGGCAATAAGACAAAAGTTCCATTAGATTACATAAATGGATTGTCAATGGGTGATGTAAAGGTGTACGGTGGGGGAGACTAACGCTATCGAACGCGCCAACGATTCAGCTTCACAATGAATGTGGTTAATTTTCTCGAATTGATTCGTCCTGCCAAGCAAAATGGGACCTGGAAGACCATTTCAGATGGTTTAATCCCACCTCACACACTTATTACCACATGCTGGATGCGCACTAACTCCTGCAGAGCCTAATCATGTGATCTCTTTGCTAGTGTATTAATGTCGGGGTGTAAAACAATCCATCCTGCACTCAGTTAGGTCAAAAAGGTAATAAAGCTAAATGTGCTGAGACTGATAGAGTTGTTTATGGGCATTTAATATGTTAATCCATAATTGAAAAACACATTAAAGGCCTATATGTTTTAACCCAAATCAGATTATATCTAATTTTGATGAAGGATGCGTTGTGATTTTGCTGATTGTGCAGATTCTTTAAAGCACATCTGGAGAATGAGCTGGACTTGAGACGTCCCTGTTGACGTAAATATATTTTATATACAGCATGACAGTCTTTCAGCGTTTGCGACGCTGTCATTTATGAGTTTTATCAGGCTGCTGTTGTTGTTGCTAGCATTTTTTATGTCTGTGCCTGTGAGGCGCTGTCTGAAAGAGAAATGGAGGAGGCTACCGCTGTTGTAGGTTTGCCCCTGGGCTGTCCTGAAGGTGGGGTGCAGAACGTAGCGTTGAAAAGAATGAACTGACTTTTATGGTGTGCATATATAGTGTACATGTTCCTTCCTGAAGAAGAGCTTGTGTAACAATATATGCTGAATGTCAGCTTCCATAAATCGCCAATCTTTGTGGTTTCCATTTTAAATAAATGTCTGTTAAATCACTACTATATATCACCAGGAAGCATTGCAATACCTTTATATTTGTATTCATGACAAATGAGTGTGTCTGTGGCGACATTCTCAGAAAAAAATTACGCTAGCCGATTGGCGTCAGGATCGACGCTAATGCAAACGCTGCAGGCGAACGGCTGCACATATCTTCTCGGGGAGGTAAACTTTCCTTTCACCTCACGCCGTGCGCAGCATAAAATCAGGTAGTTGCTCACAAAAAAGCCAATTTATACCCAATACCTTATACTTTATACTTTACAACTGTTGTAGTGAACTACATTTGCTGTTACCACCAGTAACTACAGGTGGCGCCGAATCAACCAGCGGCAAAATAGTCAAGATGGACACGTCTTTCTGATTCGGACACATATTTCTTTACTTTTTAACTTAACTACATTTGTCTGACAGCTAGAGTTTGTGGTTTCTTTGTAAACTTTAGATGCAAAAATGTAATCGGGAAATAAATGACAACATGTTATTGTGAATTTGCTACCCAGCAGCTTATAAATAAGCCCAAATTTGACTTTATACACCATTACAATAATGATCGCATGTGAATCAGTCTATGATTATTATCCAGTGCTATGCATTATTGGCTCATTAGTATTTTTAGTTTTGGTACTTTGAGTATATTTTGATGCCATACTGTTCTTTACTGATGTAAACACAGGACTTTTAACTTTCTACACTATGATTTGGGTACGTTTATCAAATTAAAAGCGTGAGCAATGAAATATGACGCTAATTAAACCTGACAGTTCTCCCTGTGATTCTAAATTGGCCGTTGGTGTGCGTGTGTGAGTGTGAATGGTGGTCCGTCTCTGTTTTTGTCATACCATTAAGCAAAACATGGTCGTTCTGTAGAATTTATTCTGCCACCTCTACTGTTTGAAATAGGCTATTGAAATAAGAATTTCTACGAAGAAATCACGTAGAGTTGGCGTTGTACTTTTACTCTTTCATTGCACTTTAACATACAAACATCAATACAGCGAGAAGAAATTGACCTTTAAAGTACTGTGTGAGAGTGTATCAGGCTGTTAGTAGGTTGTTCCTGCCAAGGGGAGTAATAAAGCAAACTGAATATACACTGAGGACTGATTACTTAATCTTTGTTATTAGTGTTTTTTTTTTTGTTTTTGTTTTTTAACAAAATGAATCCGTAAACAATTGTTTTACATTTATATTTCACTTTAGGTTGCCTCTATTGATGTAGAATCCTAGCATACAGCAGCAGCATTAGTCCTTGGGTGATTCAGTCACTTAGATGCTGTATGTTGGTGTCCCAGTGAGGTAATCTATAAACCACTCAGAGAAAGGATTCAGTTGCATATCCCATGTGCACAATTCTTGTCAGGTGTTAGAATTGAATTAGTAATCAAAATGCCTAATCCCTACAGTATGCCCTGTTCCCCCCATGCAGAATATACTGTACGGTAACTTTGATAGCAGCTTAATGATTGTGTGTACTTTGTTTTTTTGTTTTTTTTATAAGTGTTTGGACGAACGCTCTCCCGGCCAGATTCCTCTTTTACAGCGCACAGTCAATAAATTCATTTAGCACAGAGTGCATGGCCGTATCTGACGCAGAGAACATCATTACCGAGCAATGCCAGCTGCGCGTTCGTGACTCGGATCCACTGCTCGCACAGTCCCTCGCTGGCGCAGTGGAAGGTGACGTCGCTACACCTCCAGCGGTGCTGCCGTGTCCTCCTCACGTAGGAAACTGTTAGGGAACAAGACAGAACACTCCGAGGGCTTAGCAAGCAAACACTAACCGCATAGCTTTTAGACCTAGAATGGAAAAAACGAGAGACTATAGAAGAGAGATGCTATCAGGAAAGAAAGAAATCTTTATCAGGATATGGCACCTTGTGTGCGTAATAAAGCCTCTGATAATGTCTTCTAATCATTTCATGTTGCTTTGCACAACACATTAGAGCACCTTTCCAGATATGAGTCACTGATATGCCCGTTATAGCTTGTGACGTATGGTTCAGTGAGTATTTTTGGGCTCTATAGAAGGTCTGTCTGCACATTCATACTTTTCTGACTGAATGCTTTCAGTTTCTGTTCCCGCCTGGCTTTACTACAGTGTAGCCTTGAAATTGAACCTGGTGCATTGTCCTTATAGCCACGTCAATCAGATATATGACTAAGTGAAGCAGACATGTGGGGGAATATAAGAAGATGATCCAGCTGAGTATAAACAGCACTCATCTGATAGTCAGACAAAAAGCAGAGAGTCTCATAATATCCTGCCAGGAACATTACTGAAATATTTACATTAAGGAGCAAAAACTTACTCGCTAAGCACTTTGACACCAGATTCCCTCACTAAGCGTTTCAAAGCCAAATTATCGCACTAAGCATTTTTGTCATCAGATAGAAAAGTTAACTTTTCAGGCAAGTTCTTCAAATCATGCGCACAGTACCTCGTAGCTACAGTGGGGTAGGCAGAGAGGGGTTCAGACCGGGCGTAAAATCATCCCTTAATAGGTTACACAATCAGGATGTCAGTGGCGGGACATGTCTTTGAAGCTTCCACAGATTGTGGGGATGCAGCCGTGTCAGACCCGACACACTCTAATGCCAGTAAGAGCTCACATTAGCGAGGTAATTTTTAACATTTGGCTGTGATCAAAAATGTAAATCCGATCTTGCTTGGATATAATCTAATGGCTCCGAATCGAGCATTAGCCTCAAAGTCACTGGAACGCCTCCATCGCAGGGACCCAGTCAGCTAAGCTGTGAGGGACTCTCTTGTTAATGCATTACTTTCAAACTATGGAGCTGTCTGCGGGCTTATTTCCAGTGTCAGATCACTTGTGATTGGTGGAGCTAAACGCAGCCTCTCGGCACATTTAACCCAAAATGGAACTGTGATGTTGTATTAACCTACTTCAGGAAAATGAAAGAGATAGCATGTAAACTGGCTTCAGGCTCTATTGTGGGAAAGAATAAAAGACACTGAATCTATTTCTTAAAAGGGCACTTGAGTTATTTAGTACTGTACTACCATGGAGCTTGAAGAAATAGTTTCTTTAAAGAGCAATAACGATGGATCCTGTACTTCAGACTTGGCAAAGCTTCTTTAGAGCTACAGAAGATACAGCTACAACTTCATCACAAGCCGAGAAGTATCCTCTGTGACTTGTAAAGCAACTTTGATGTGTAAAAAATGGCGAAGAATCCCTTTAAGTATGTATATCAAAGTGAGTTTGTACCTGTGAATGAATAGGGATAGAGCGGGGAGTGCTGCTTCGTCTTTTCCTGACTCTTCCTGGCCTGTGTGTCATCTTGGTCTTCATCTTCTGTCTTGCGGACGGCCACTATTTCACACACCTGCACGGCATGGCTGAGAGCTGTAAAGACCACATCATGGTTACTCTTTTGCCTGAATACAAAAATCTCACATGTACAAAAGCAAAGAAACCACTGTTTCAAAAAGACAAAAAGAACTCAATATGTTTCTTGTAACTATTAGATCTGCAATGATCAATATGTTTTATATTGGCAATGAATCTCGCAAAGAGCGACCAGCCGACGCTGCAGCTTCCCTTATGTAGCATGTTTCAGAGCATTGTTTTAGTTTTATGGACCACAACTTTTATTGCTGCTTATTGTTCTGGCTTCGCTGCACCAATCAGACCCATTTCCAGATGTGATGAGGAGCTGTTCGGTGTAAAAGCCCCGATAAACCCGGTGTAAACTGCTCGGTGGCAAACAACTGACAAAGCTAGCAGGGAGCTGGTAACGATTAGCAGACCACATTTACATCTGCGCAAGCTTTACAGTTAATCTGCAGGTTGGGAGGGGCGGATGGTAATGAATTTAAATTTTGATTAATAGTGAACGGATTGTGGGTGGGGGAAATTATGGCCTGCATCAGGATTTAAATAAATAACGTCGTCTGAAAGGTGAATTTTTGCTAGGCATGAATTAGCAGACATTTGTAATGTTAGCTTAATGGGATAAAACGTGTTAACTTCGGGTGAAAATACCTGTTGCCATTTCAGTAAATGATTATTTCTATTGACCTAGCTTACATCAGAGTGGTGTTACTCTGTCAATAACCTTACATACACCGATCAGCCACAACATTAAAACTACTGACGGTTGAAGTACATAACACCATATTGTGACAATTATGCAGGGAAACTTTTGGACCTGGCATTCATGTGGATGTTACTTTTACATGTACCACCCACCTAGACCAGAGCAGGCACCCCCACCCCATAGTAATGACACTCCTTGATAGCTGCAGCCATCCCCAGTAGGGGATAAACTGGAAAAAAAACCTAGAACATTTCACGGATAAAGAGTCGGACAATTCCCTCGGGAGGTGGCGGAGAGCAAAACAGACATGAAAGGACATAATAAGCAGCCAGGTGCACAACTCCAAATGAATGCTAATGTGCTGAGATATGTAAATAAGGATATGTTGGTTAACATGTTAGCCAATTAACATGTGGTCAAATGTCAGCGTGTTTACAGGTTGTTTCCTCTACCCCCAAGGGGCCAAAATCGGGTGAGCTTAGCTTTCCCTTTGATATCAAATAGGCTTCAGTCGCAAAGGTGTCATGAGTTGAAACGGTTTCAGAATGGCAGCCCATAATTCCTTTCACGTGAGAGAATAAAATGAATGGGAGTAATGCAGCCACATCCCGAGAGAGTTTGCAAGTGTTTGGGAAGAAAACGTGTCCTCTTGTTCGTACGTCCCAGGGGAATGGAATTCAGGCTGCCAGACTGAACTGACTTGGGATGAAAGATATTTGGCAGGGTTTGAATGGTTCGCAGAATTTGTACCGAGTGGCAGTGGTGAGACAGGCTGCTAAGTGACTTCAAAAAGTGGGTGCTATTCATTGTGTTGAAAGGGAAAGTAAGAGGAGATGTGTATCCAAAGAACAAACTGAATGAAGGGCAACTGGACTTGTAGGGTTTCTGGAAGATGCCTCGCCACTCATCCAAGTAGCTTCTTTAGTTCTGAAACACTGGTGAGGTGTTGGGGTTTTAAATGGAAATATCTGTGTATGCTGCTCATCAGAAATTTGAATGACTAGGCCAGGGGTTTAATTTTTCAATGCATTTGTGAATGTGTTGATATTCTTTCCCTCATGTACAAGTTTGTTCTTTCCTCACTGCAATTAAAACTATGTAAACGGCATTTGTCTGTTTTTGCTGGCATCTTTTGTCTTTGTGTTGGTTTCTGTTTCGCTGTGTTACTAGGTTTGAAGTGAATGGGAATGCAGTGTTTTCTGAAAACTCTCTTGAGTTTCACTGATACTCAGGACATGTAGGGATGCTGGGAGATGTTGGGAGGAGGAGGAAATATTGGGAAATGTATTATTTTCACATCGCTACTGGTAAGAAACCAACTTAAAACGCACATTTTATAAAGGGTCAAGTCAATACAGTTTGGGTGATGCATAAATATTCTACACTAGGTCTCACAATATAAAGCAGTATCCCTTTAAACCATTTCTATCCAAATCCAGAGCATCCAATCACAGTAGACGGCTACAAATTGAACAAATTCAAAGGAGCACCTTTTTGTACTTGTAGCAGTGACAATATTACTTGCAATGAGTTTAAATGACCTCTTCAACGGCGGCACACAGGCATTCCAGTCTCTCCTACAAATTTATTCGGCTGATACGGTGAAATGGATGGGAGGGAGCCTTGACATATTATTTCTCTCCCGGGAGTTTGGGGGAATAGGATTTCATTCCTTTCTCAAATAAAGATGATACGGCGTGCAGGCATGAATAACTTTATGGCCATCGATATTCACACTTTGACAAATAGGAAGTAGAGTTATGGTCATGCAGGCTTTATTTCAGGGTCGAGAAAAGAATCCCACAAGAATGAAGAGTTTCATCACAACTATTTGAAAAACGCCAACCAGTGCTCTGCTGCCAGGCTGATTGTTGGTGTTGAATTAAAATACGTAATAGAATTGTCTGTCCTGTCCAAGGTCACAAGGGGCTAACACTACTCCATCAAACATACGTATAAATGAGAACATACAGTTACCACTTAGAGTTTTTGGCTATGGACAGAGAGAGGAAACCACAAAACTCATTCAGATGAGTACATACCAGCACATTTGAATCTTTTTTTTTGTAGAGACAGTGCCGTAGTAGCAATTACCTTTCCCACTGATGTGCTCTAAATGGTCCTGCATACATTGGATTTATTTGTAAATGCCCTTCTTCAGTTGGAACTTGTTTAGCATTAGCCCTTCTAAAGTCATATGCACATAGTGGAACTCAATAAACTCAATTCAACAAAAACCCACCTGATATCCCCTTGCTGGCTTAATAGTGGCTAATGTTAGTCATTAACATGTAAAAAAGACAAGTTTGCAGATGCAAGGAGTGGAATTTCTTATATTTTAGCTGGACAGGTCCAATTCTGGTCAACTGACTGAAAGCTAACCAAACTGATCTCATCAGATATACTCTTGCAGAAACCACCGTAACACTGAAAATTGAGAAGTCATCCTAAGAGGCAGGAGGAGGGAGAAGTTTCTGTACTTTCTGGCCACTGAGATATGCGAACAAGGAAGTGCATTTGGGACCAGTGTCACCTGCCATAGACACATTGCTGTGTCTATGGCACACCTACGGCGTAGGCAACGTGCGCAGGTTAGGTGTCTAGTCCGGTAAAGGGGAAAAAACACTCTTATGTCCCACCTGCAGCCAAAGTGGTTACACAGGCACTCTTTAACACCTTCTTTTCCCAGGTACTATGAGTCTTATCAGGAAAACCATAGTGGTTACTCATAACATTGGTGTGTCAGCTGTACTCACAGGTCCTGTTAAGCCATTGTGGCAAAGACAGTGATCTTGAAGTGATCATGAAGTAAATTGCGCACTCGGACGAGCAAAGGGACTTCCATGCGTGCATACATTTTAAAAAATATGTTAAAAAATACCTCTCTTTCCAGCTGGGAATACAGAAACACAAGCACATCAGTGCAATGTGGCACTGCTACTGCCGTGCAAACCGACATACATCTGCTTATACCTGAGCACCACAATAACTCAAAGTTCTAACTAAAATGCACAAGGGTTCGCAAACAGTTAGCTTTAGATTCCAGCCACGTAAGTGAGAGTGACCTGATTGTATGCCGTCTGTCTTGAGGTGTTGTTTGTGCTGTTGATTTAAGCGCACCTTTTACGCACGTGCGTGAGTCTCTGGAAGCCCAACCTTAAGACAGCCGTGACTCAAATCTACTTTTGCAGCTGTTTGTCTTGAGGAAAAAACGTTACACCGGTAGTCGGACTCATCACGAGATGTTCTGACGAAACGGAGAGAGGGAACGTGTCAAAAATGATTTCACGCAAGTGCACAGAGATAAGCAAAAGGATACTATCTCTGGCAAAATGTTGCCGGAGACTGTGACAGGACCTGGGTATTTCATCATGAAATTTGTCTCGTTGTTTCGTATCTGATCGTGAAACGTGTGCCCGAATTGTGCCGAAACACTCGGCGGAATGCATTACAATATCTCATCTTGTATCTTCCACATTTACATGTTATCTTAAGCTCCCTGACATGCGCCGGAGAAATCCAAAAAATGAAAAATGTATGAAAGCTTTTGGTAAGATCTACTTGTGTCAAAGACAAAGGGGCAACTTTTCTGATTGAGCCAGCGTTGCTTTTTCTCCAGTGAGGGGGCTTCTTTGGACATCTTGGCCAAATTAACCCGAGGAACAAGCGCAAATCCAACATCCCAGTGAACTGTGTTGGGGGCAGGAAACAAAAGCTCAGATTCCCACGTTCTAACACTGCTCCAATAACCCTGCCACACACCCTCGCAGAGACATAAACACGCACACGGTCACATATGCACACACAATAATCCCACCGCCACACACGCACACTGAACACATACCCACGCACAAATTCCCTACTTTTTAGCTCAGTGCAGTCCCTAAGCTACATGCTAAGCCCTCGGCCATACAAGGCAGATCCTCTCCGCTCTGCTCTGACATACTTTTCTTTGTGCTTGAAAAGAATCTTAGCGCTGGCAGGCAGCCAGTGTGTACTGCCTATTCACACCACAGGGCTCAGTGTGCTTCTGTGAGCCGGGGAGATTCTGTTTTCTGTATCAAAAAAAATACAAGCCTGCTTTCCAGGAACACTGGAAAGGGTAGAGGCCCTTATTTTCTAATGCCTGGAACTTGTTCTGCACTTGGAGGAGGGCATTCAAATGTTTGTTATTGTTGCTACAAAGCTACGCTGACACCTGCGAACTGTGATAGGGAAGAACAGTGTCGTTTAAGGTAATATGGATGCGTAGCTTTCAGTTCCTGCAACCGTTTTGGAATGACTGGCATATGTGATTTGTTTTCATTAATTTAAACATTGAAGGTTTTGAGGGTATATGAATATGTGATATCCAAACTCTTCTGCGAAGAAATCACAACCACAAATATGAATTTACTGGGCTCTTTAGTTTGCATGCAAGCCGATTAACTAGACGGTCATATTGTGGGAAATGCAATATGAAAAATACAGGAGAAATACATCTGAAAACTGACAAAGCTTTCACATGTCTATGCTAAAACCTGAAGGTATGCAAGTATATGGATTAACATAAAGGCTAAGTGGAAAGCAACAGCCAGGAGTCACCGACTCAGTATAAGAAATGGTAAATAAAACATAAATCTGTCATTTTCATGCACAAACCAGATATTTAGCTTGTATCCGGGAGCTTGAGATGTGCTGGTAGGCTCTCAGCTTTTGACAGAACAGAGGAGAGATGTTTCCCCATTTTCAGAAAGAAAATCAGTGTGTGACCTATGGAGTAGTAGTGGTTGGGGATGCAGCTTTGGGATCATAGGATCACAGGTTTTCATCTCCCCCCCAACCCATGTCCATGGCTGAGGTGCCTTGAGCAAGCCCCTAACACTCCCTGGACACTACACTAGTCTATGCACACTGTTCTCTGTGTGAACAAACTGATGCAGGGAAAGAATTTCCCCACGAAGGATCAATAAAGTAAAATTATTATTATTAAAATGTCAAACTACACCTTTGACTTACAGCCCAGGCTGTACGTGTTTACACATTGAATCTGAAGTAAACTCATGGATGGTACATTAAAGTTCTAAGTTTCAGCACAATACCAATATGATTATTTTACTGACTGCGTCTACGGGTTTGTGTGGCTTGACTCAATACTGTCCATTTACTTTCGGCGATCATGTGTTAAAAGGGCTCTATCTGAAACAATTCGTCCTATATGGATGCAAACTCACTCAAGTTAAAGCCTAGGCTTGGAGCTTTATTTTAATATTCATCTGATGATTTTGAAACTGAATGTTCTGAAGCACAGAGTCTGTCCAGATTCTCACAATTTTGGCTTCATGCACATATGGATCGAGATGCATCTATTACACAAAGCCAACACTGTAAGTATTTGGACAGGATCCGTGCTTCAGTACATTCAGTGTGAAATCATTCTGTGACTATCAAAATACAGCACCGAGTCTTAATTTGAGTCACACAACCGGCTTCGGGTTTCCTCACACGTGAGCCTATAGCTAAGCTGCCAAGGGAATACGGCCAAGTTCAAAGAGAAAATCCCACGAGGAGAAACGCAAAGACAGTTTCACTAACGCCGACATGTGTAACTCCGGACCTCATATTCTGGCAGTGGCAAGTGTGTTGCTTTGCCGTGAGCGTGACTGTAATCCCCGGCTCTGGCGCTGTTGGTGCCTTTCTCCTCTGAGCCAGAAGCGTACAAGTCCTCAGCGCCCAGAGTGCCACTGGTTTCCACTGTAACCACATGAGATGGATTAACACCTGTCGGACAAAGGCCACTTCAAAGGGCCAGGACCAAGTTGTACTACGCATGATTTATGCAGCATTTTTTATAATAGGCTTGTCACGTAAATCTTATGACTGCTTGTCCTAGACTCTCATGGATGGAATCCACTGCAAATATAGACACTGATAAGACTGTCAGCACGCTCTCTCAACATGTATGTCTGTGTTCAGCTAGTGAATGTTTCATTATTGTATAGGATTAGTGCCGGTCCCCAGTTTAAAGTCAGCGTAGTGGCCCTTTAACTACCTAGAGGGCAGGAAATTCAGCACTACTCGAAGAGGATCACGAGTCTCGGTAATATTTCCTGTAATAATGCAACAAAGGGGATCTTTATGTCAATGTAATGGAGCTTAGGAGGTCAACTAAATTCAGCTCTTTCGGTCGAAATACCATCCACCCTGTAATTTAAGCGCGTTCTCCTGAAGAAGAGCCGTTGGTCATTCTTCCTCACCCACAACTGGGACAGGAGAATTGTTCCTTATGGAGCACAAAGGCTTCTAGCTTGGTGGGAATCCCGCGCAGTACAATGCGGCATGATCTCTATTTGTGCCCCTGCCTTTTGCACTTCTCTGTTCTCCACGTGAGGTAAAGTGAAACTTGTTTGGCCTTTTCATTAGAGTTGGCGAGGCCAGTTTGCGTGCACGCTTCCCACACTGATTTAAAGAGGACCAATTAAGCTTTTCCCTACTTTCTGTCATTTATAAGGAAAGTTACTGGAAGTTCAGTGTAAATGTAGGCCAAGTAAGGAAGTAACTGCCCAGAAGACTGGCTTTCTACTTTCGTGCCAAGCTGATGGAAGCTTGTCAGAGATTGCTTTGCACGGTCATCAGCTCCAGGCACGGCACGCCTACGAAGACAAACTGTGGCCTTCTTGGTAAATAGTGTGTTCCCACGAAACAGTTTACTTGAGCATTATTGTAAGCGCTTCATGTATTCTACACAAATAGCTACTGTTAGGTTGCACAATAAAGCAGGTAATGCAAGTAACCAAGCAGAGACGTCTATTTCTGCCCATTATAAAAGCCATCTACTGTCATATTCCAGATTGGATTCTGGCTCTAAAATGTACAAATGGATCTGATAAGTTGCCTGTTCCATTCAGTGATGTTGCTTAATAGGTTTTACAATTTGCTTTTAGAATTCCACATCAGCATTATGTATGTACTTGACTCTGTGTTGACCATCAGCTGAAAACCAAGGCTTCTGCAAAACCTACCAAGGTCCCTAAGAGACTAAAGACTCTAAAGAGCCTGAATAGGATAAATGAAAGCTACTCTAGTCAAGTCCTTGAATAAAAATATAGAGATGGAAATTAGCATAATAGTCCCCCTTGTCCACTCTAAAGCCTGGCCACTCTACAAATCCATCCAGGATCTTTGAGAAATGTGCTATTCTTGTAGATCTATTGACACAGCAACAGCTTGGTGAACTGGTCAGGATCATGCGAGCACAGGGAAGTGACTCAACAAGGGCAGCAACAACAACTGATGGAAGAAAATGTCAAACATTTGCTGGGTCCAGCATCTCAAAAGTGAGAGTTTGATTCGCCTTACATAATAAGAAACTGATCGCCGTTGGGCTTTGGACTGCTGTCCAGACAAAACATTTGCGGAAAATTACAACAGGCATTTTTCTCTAATGTCTGACATTTTACAGACAAAGTCATGAAACGGGGAAATAATGGGCAATTAATCGATGATGAAGATAATTGTTAGTTGCAGCCCTGCTCACAGCAAATATACTATGATAGCTTCCTCCATTTTGGAGTATCTGGGTCTCCGCTCCCTCAAAGGTCACCACTGTCAAGACTGCTTGTTATTGGTAAATGGCACAAATTTGCATGTCAAAGTTCACTGAAGTTGAACTTAACGAAAACCCCCCAGAGTCAAGACTTGCTGTTTTAAATTCCAGTGTGAAAGAAAGCTGCTGGACCTTTAATCTCAGACCCTGGGGGTGGAAGTCTTTTTTTTTTTTTTCCTATGACAATCACTCTAGTGACAGTGAAGCTGAAAAACAGACTGATTGTGATTGCTCAACAAGCACCTGCGTCAAAATATGCCGATTCACCTTCCTGCTCATCCTGCCTCCCTAAAATAGGATGGCATCCCAACTGACGGGATTCCACCACCTTCCCAAACGACGCAGCACGGCAACGATGCGGGCTGGGCATGACAAAGAATTTCTCATGCCCAAGATGTTATGTGTAGTGGAGCCACCCAAACCCAGACATTTCCTCATCAGCGCTAGTGGAGAGCGGTGCAAAAAAAACAAAAAACAAAGTGCCTGACAGATTTGGAGATGACTGCACTGTATCTGATCCTAACTCGGTAAACCTTGAGCGTTCATGCGTTTGCACAAGAGATTTTGTGTTTGTGTGTATTTCTGACAACACGGCACCTGGCCTCACCTTCTTTCAGTCCTTTGACAACAACAAGCTGTCATCATATTCATATGCTGCTGTTGTTCTCGGCACCCCTCCCTTTACACAGTGGATCAGCATGTAATCCCTTTATTGTTGCTGCGGTTTGGCGCTGGCGATGTGTTAGAGGACAAGCCACTGCAAGCTTAAGGAAATGCTTGCTTTCTTGCGATTTCCCGCAATGTTTATGTTGTTCTTATGTCATTCTCGTTCCGCTTGTACACGCTGCCTTCCAGTTGACATGCAACACTTGCGAACAAGACGATAAGACTTGGCCGAGGCTTTAAAACTGATGAAACCGATTACGTAGTAACCCGGAATACACAACAGACTGGTTTTCACCAACACGTCATCATGCAGGTTCATTAGGTTTAGGGATCCTCTGTTGACCCAAGTATCAGGTGAATAAACGCGTTCAGCGTAATGAAAAGATCCTGCTTTTGCAGCCGGTGATGCAGCATAAACCTGCACAGTTTACCCAATCTCCAGCTGTCGTTTTTTTTTCTTTTTTCTTTTTTCTTTTTTTTCCTCCGGCAGTGTTTATTTCCCCGTATCTCTCTCCCTTCCTCCCTCTGCAGCCGTCTCTCAATGTACAGACAGGGCTGTGCATTGAGCGCCCGCTTTAGATTACAAAGCACAGATCTGCCTGGGTACACATGGCAGCGAGCTGTCAAACAAGACATGTGGATTTCTCCCAGGCACAATGGGTTTGTTAAGCCAAAGCTAAGGCAAACAGATGGAGAAGAAAGGACTACCAAGGTGGAAGGTATAAGGGAGAACAGGAGGAGAGTCACTACGGATGGTGTGTTCATTACTATTCAGTACAGTTCTAGACAATACAAATCATTATTTTCAATGGTTCTGTATTGAAGTAGTATTTTTTTAAAGAAAAAAAAATACTACTTCAACAGACACCCAGACAGCATGCTAACGACACCAGAAATAACAGTGTCGATCAGTGTGTCCACCTCCTTGTCCCAGGAGGAGTTATCTCAGCAACTGTTGGATGGATTGTCATAGAATTTCATGCGGATATTCATAATCCACAGAGGATGATGCCTATGTGTTTCTGACTTCTTTTTCCCAGCATCTCCTGACAGGTCATTTAGTGCAACCAACAAGTCACCATCACCCCTCAACCCCACTTCCTCCGAATGAATTGATATTCAGGTGGACTCCAGGGACACAATTCAGGAAAATCTGCCGTTCGGTATACATTCTGCAGTACCCCTTGCTGCTATAAACTAGCACTGCTGTGTTGTTGTTGTGGTACCACTGTTGCCGCTCTCTTGATTGTAGTTGTATGTTGTGTGGTGGAAGAGAGAAATCAGTGATTTCTTGCAGTTTGCACAGTACCAAATTTTGTACACAGGTTCAGTGTTTCCAGAAGATGCACCCTGGTGAAATAACACTCCTGGTGTCTTCGGATTTCCGTTGCATTTTCATTTATGTCCCAAACAGGATGGACTTAATCACTTATGTAAAATTTGGTAGCTGTATTACTTGCATAGTCTACATTGTAGCCTGAACCTAAATCATTCTTGTGCTATTTTTCCATATTTCACAAACTTACTTTAGCTCTGAGTGACAAAATAATGTAGCTTTGTTTTGTTTATACTATCTATAACTTCATACATGTGGATTTCACTACAGGCACTGAGGGAATTCTGTACTTCTAACATCTTATTTCAGCATGATTTCCAATATTTCTGGCATGGCTATAAGTGAAGCCTTCACCGCAACACTTTGGCTCTGCATCCAGCAGTGCCATACGGGAAAGTAAACATCTTAACCCCCCTGGCCAAAAGAGATATCCAGGCTTAGAGGGCCCGAGGAACTACTACTTGCTAAGCATAATGATTTGGAGGGAAGGGGAGATGCTGTGTAGAGCATATGCTATGATTTTTTTTAAAAGAATGTTCTCCATACTGCGAGGTGTCAAAGGAGCGACTCGGGCATTATGTGGACATAGGATTTACTCTGGACTCAGAGGCCAGGCCATCTCAGAGACTGGCTTTTGTTTGTTTGTTTGTCTACTACACAAACAGCATTCTTGGCCTGGATAGCCTGTCTCGATCCCTTCTCAGCACATCTGACTGACGGATGCTCTGATCTGACGAAATCCACCTACAATGTCAACCAGTGACATCCATGAAAGTTGTCCAAACCAAAATGCGAAAGCCCGACTGATGCACGCCTCTTTGTATTTGTGTGTCAGTTTGATGTTAGGGAATATATACTTTGCAAAAATACAGAAAACACAAGCTGTCAAATTTGAGTCACGCCGCACGATTTTAGCTGAGATTAACTTTTTCGGTCTCTCTGTGCGGCAGATCCCTGGATTTTTGTTATCTTGTAAAATGCACTTTAAAGAAGATGTTATATTTGTAAAATTTTCCATGACGCAAAATGCAAAGTGTAAAGCCTCTGAACCTGTGCCAGTGCAGGTAAGTTCAGAATAAGTATGTCAAGGACGAACAGCTGTGAATTGCACTGCTTTAAATGTTAAGTAGCACACAAACAAACTTGTGTTTCTATTTTATAAGGACTTTCCACAGCCGTTACCCTAACCTAACATGAGTTTAACATTTTTGGAGCCTAGGAAAATGACCCTTCGAGGCCAATATGGCCTCACATCCACAACAGTTTGGTGCTGCCAAATTAAAAGAAAAAACAAGATAACGCACACGGAAAGACAAAGTCTGGAACGTCTGAGAGGTCAACAACAAATAAAACATTTTGTGGTTTGGGAAAGTACAAAGTTGTTCGGAGGCCAACCCCCATCTTCTCGAAGCCGAAGTCACTGATTAACTGAACTATATTGACTCCTTAATATGATCTACATGTACAAAAAGGGAAATATAATCAGCAACCTATGCTTGGCTTGTACACACAGTTAAGATATATTGATTTTCTCAGAAATGCGTGAGCCTATTTTTGTCCTTCAACAGCAGTGTTCAAAGTTGAGCTTACTGGTTATTTATCACAGGCAAAGCCTCTTTGTTTGATTCCGAACTCCTGAGTAAACTGACCTGCTCTTGTCACAATGATCACTGGGGGGGATGTTGATGTAGCCATGTTGAACGCTGACTCAATAAATGGAGTCTTTATGGCAGGTTATTATAGGGCGCTTGATACCACTTTGAGGAAGGTCAATGGGCAGGTTTCAACTCGAGTGTGCACTAGCAGCCGTAATCACTCCACTCGATATAGTACAGTAATTGCAGATGAGGGAACTCATCTAGATGAACAAACATTAGCCTCTGGAGGTTATAAGAATGTCCGGATTAAGTGGAACTTCTCTGAGGCAAACAACGGAGAGGGCCCAAATTTGGCCACTTGACGACCACAGTGATAGTAAAGAGAGCTTAATGCACAGAACATTAATTCAATGCAGGTTATGGGAGTTAACCTCCTGTGAACCTAAACTGGGATACAACAACTTTGCAAACACATCACTAGAAGGATTCAGATCAGTGATTTATAAAATTTGTTTGAACCATTAAAAGTTAAATGTCTTAGTTAGTGAAAATGTGAATGATATGTAAACTGGTCATCCTGAGAATAGCAATGACCTGTGTAAATAGAGGGTCACAACAACAGAGAACAATCCATCCATCCATTCATCCATTATCTATTGGTGCTCATCCTAGGGTCGTGGGTGGATGTGAGAGTGCTAACCACTGCACCACCATGGTGGAGAAAAAAAATCAGGAATGATAAATAACAACAACATACATATTCATACATGGAAGAATATGTTTCACGCAAACTGAATTCATGTTCATCTGAATGAGCGGGCAATTTCCGATTATGCTAACCTAACCATGTTAGCTTAATGTTTTCGAATTATAATTGTTATTTTTGTACCTAAATTAAAAGTAATAAATGATTAGTCTTTGTCATGTCTATATTTTTATTCAATCTTAACAGGGAAAATTTGGCAAACTAACTGTTATTTAGCTTAGTCAGCTGTGCTATAGTTATATAGTTAGCGTAGCCTTATGCTTTGCAATGTTGTTTTATTTAGCTTACAAAAATGTACTCTGCAAAACATATGTAGTAAACACATCACAATCAAAGTATATCGTCTTTTATTCTTCAATCAAAACAAACATACTTTAGCAACCTTACATTTGTTTTGTCATTTAGCTTCGTTAGCTGGGCTACTGTAACACTTGCAAGCTAGCTGTTCTCTTACCTAGCTTGCAAGTGTTACTGTAAGAGAACAGCTAGCTCGCAAGATATCCAGTTACAAGATGGCACCCCTTTGACAGTAACACGTTCCAGGTTTCTCCCATTAGCATTTAGCATTACTGACTTAAAGAGCTTGCACACTTCATGACGGTTAACCACGCAGCTTTTCTATAGTTTCTAAATGTAATTTAAACTGAACGGATCAAAATCTAATCATAAAATTAGTTGCAAACTATTTTAGGCAGCTTTGCTGTCACCATTTTGTTTTCTTTGTTCACCTTCTTGGGCAAGAAGGTGGGCTGCCATACGTAACCACAATTCACAAAATTCACACCATACGCTACTGAATTCGACTTGACAGAAGCAGTGTTTAATGAGTCAAAAAAGAAAAGAAAACGGCTTTATATCGTTTTTCGTAATTTCAATAAAATTCGGTAACCAGAGAAGTCACCACCTGCTGGTCGTGAGAAATAATGCAGGCACTTTCACGTCAGTTCTCAAAACTGAAAACTTAAAAACTTAAAAATCACCATACTGTCTGTTGTTCCTTAGGGCTTGGTCAGTGTGTGTTTAAATCTAGTTAACTAATTTATTGACATATAAATCTCACAACGATAAGTTTGAGCTGTAACCAAATCCTGATTTGGAGCGGAGGAACAAGTTGGATGCATGAATGAATCAATGTATGTACTGCAGAAGTCCATACTAGTTATTAGTTAATGTCTCATAATATATTTTGTGTATGTGTACTTATGCCTTCAAACTTTCCTGTATAAACTGAACCAACAGACTTAGTGCTAATGTTTGTCTCTGTAAAAACTCATAATGATTTCCAAACAGCTCACAGGGTCAGTAACTCCACTTCAATGAGTTAATGAACAGGCTCCTACCTGTCTGGGGGACATATTAAATGACAGACAGCCCTGTAGGTTGCTTTGTAAGAAACAGAGGCTACTAATTACCTGTGACTGAAAACTCACCCGTGACCTGCTCTTGTCACTGAGCAGACCTCAGCTACAGTAGCTACATGACCTGACTGCTGCTCCCTCAGCATGTGCGTGATCCTGATAAGGAGCGCACAGTGGGGAGACAGCTGCTTCACACTTTTTTTGCATGTCTGACAATGGCTTCACTTGCGGAAGGCAAATTATGTGTGTGTGTTTAGTTGGCATATAGTTCTTGACAAATCCTTTTTTATGATTCCCCTCATTAAACGATCAGACTTACCTGTCTCTGAAATGCCAGCTCTTCCTTTACTGTTCTCAATCCACTTCCACGCCAAAACACTTCGGTTTAGAACAACTTCTACCTGTCTGTGCTGCTGAAACAGCACCGATGACAGTAATGTAGGTTGTTTCTCCATGCTGCCGCTCAGACGTGTCCACTGATCCTCATCCTAACTTTGCAACCCGCGAGACAAGACGCTCTTTGAGTCCGTGGTGCGTCGAGACCGCTGGTGTGTGAGCGCCGGTCGGCCCAGGCTGACGGGAGGAGACTAAGATCGTGTATGAGGAAGAGGACTCACGCAGTCGCGAAAACCGAAACAGCTACACGTTGCTAGTGCCGTGCTTCACAACAACCAAATTATGTAAACACGGGCTTATCTCATCTTGCGTTCTCTTAAATGGCCTCATTCTAATTTCTATTTTGGTATATTACCTAATATAACCTGTTTACTGCTTATATACTGTCTGTTTTGTCGTGTAATTTCTGCGCAATATTTGTTTTCTTAAAAGCAATACTCCCATTGGTGTTGTCAGCAGTCATGATAGTTAACTATATGTATTCAACCCTATGAAATAAATGAAATCAAATAAAATAACCAAGTGCCGGAAAATGGCGACAGAGTGAGAGCTCTTGCCTTTCATCCCGGCTTCAGCAAATAAAAACAAACTGCACATATTAAATGTTGCCAAGTTCTTAAGAATCCATTTTGACAGACGTAAATAGATGAATGAGGCAAACACTATTTGGGACCATTTAAAAATGAAAAAAATTGGGGTCGTCCTCCACTGCAACCACATTTTTACTATTAGCTCATTGGTAACTGATTTTCAGACGAAGCCACTACTGTAGTAAAAATAAATAAATAAGTAAATAAACAAATAAAACATTTAATTTGATGTCATTCTAAAGGTTTTGCTTGTGCAGAATGCTTATGAATAAGTGGGACTATGGAAATACTGCTTTGACTGAAATGAAAAGGGACCCACTTATTTAGTGTTGACAGTGTTTCCTTCCAGTCTACAAGTTTTGTAATTGAGCAATGCTGTTCCCATAAGGAAGCAACGTGGTTGATTGATGAGGATTTCTGGTTATCTGCAAAGCATGAAAATCTGCAGTCAGTCATTATTACATCCACAAATCATCTTGTATACATATTATATAAACATTTCTAAACTACAAAATAGTTACTGGCTATGAATGGAAATTGTAAATGGAGCCTTTTCTCTCCCCTCCTGGTCCTGATGCTGGTGGTCTCTTTTGATTGACACACAGTTTTCACTTTGTGTCAACAAAGACCACGGACCATGACGCCAGCAGCCTCCCAAGCCACCGAGCCGCAGATCTCACTTGTGATTGGCTCATAATGAGGAAGTGTCGCTCCAGCCAATCACGGGCGCGCTTACTCGCCGATTAGGCACTACCAACATGGCAGCTTTCTGAGTTTTGGAGGAGAGGACCTGGTGTAAATAAACACGAATTAAACAGTTTGCAAGTGGCGACAGCGTTGGGGTGTTTGACTTTAGGACTGATTGGAGCGCAGGGGGAAAATGTCGAGTGACGGAAATAAAAAACAGTTCTGGAAAAGAAACGTAGCGAAGGTTCCTGGCAGGTAAGTGACGTGTTCCCTCTTGTTGGCTAGCCTGGCGCAGCTAGCTTCACCCAGCTGACGCCACTTTTGAGCTTCAAACGCAGCTTTCTCTTTCGTTAACGGAGCTGAGTTATTGCACCAAGTTTTCAAGTATCAACTTCTATGAGAAACCGGGGTCTGCGCTGAATTAGCCTCGCTGACACAGTTTACACCTGGCTGCTGCTAGCTGGCTAAGCTGCGGTGCTAACTGTGTGCTAACAGCAGTTTACTCACACCGTCACATAATTATAAGTAATAGCACAGTAACCATTACACGCCACGAATGGCTATAGTCACACAGCAAATTACAGTAATTTGTGTCAGTCTTCGTCGCTTTCCTGCACTTTAGCTGCAATTGTTTTGACTAGCTAAAGGCTAACACGGCTAGCTGGGCAACCAGTTATTGGTTAGTTCATTCATTTCTTTTTCTCTTTTCTTCACTTCCTCAGCATTCAGCATGTGTATGGCGCACAGCATCCACCCTTCGACCCACTCCTACACGCGAAGTAAGTCAAATGTACCTCGTCACCGTAAGAAAATGCTTTGCGAGCTAGTTGGAGCGGTTTGGGTGGACGCTTCAACTCTGCCTCTTTTTGTGTCTGTGTCAGAAGTGATCTGGACTTCAAACGCGGACTGAGGCTGATATTGATGGCCCCTTTTTTTCCTTGCCTCCGAGTTTCTTAAAATCTTACTGGTGTGAAGTATTTGTTTTTATGGGAAATGTTAAATGAAACTGTCGTCCATCATAATGGAAGAGCTTGAGTCTGTCCATTAATTTGGTGTATTGACAAACAAATGGGGTCATCTGCGTGGATTATCCAAGACACCACTTCTTCTTCTTCTACGTAGGCATGTCTGGCCTTTGTCGACTTGTTACGTCTGTAGATGACAAAACACCACAACATCTTAGGGTTTATTTTTAAACCACATCCCAGTCAGGAATGTGGTGGTGTTTGTTTTACCATCAGACAACTCGCGAAGCCACCACCCGTGACATCTGGGATTGCAATGCTGCTGAGTTGGTGCAACGTCATGTATCGCCTGACGCGTTGTAATTCTGGTAATGTTTTGTTTGCGTTTCATGGCTCTTTCTGTCGCGCGGCGTCAAGAGGAAGTCACTCTACTCGAAAATCAAGTTATTAGATGGCGGCTTGGACAACTTAAGGGAAGTGAGGCCTGCATTCAGCCCGTTCTGTTTCAGCTCATTTGAAAAAGCTCGAAATCGTATCCAGCGGCAACAGAATGTGTCGCAAGAAGGGAAGTTGGACGCAAAGCTGTACTATTTTAGGGCTTAAAGGGTTTGTGAAAATACACTGATCAACATTAAAACCACTGACAGGAGAAGTATATAACATTGACCATCTTCTGACAATACGATGTTCTGCTGGGAAACTTTTGGACCTGGCATTCACCCACCTAGACCAGACCAGGCACCCACACCCCTTGATGGCAGCAGACATCCCCAGCAAGATGCAGCCTGACACAGACACAAAAACACTTTAGGAACAACTTAAAAACATGAAAAACAGCACAAAGTGTTGACCTGGCCTCCAAATTCACTAGATCCCAAACTGATCAAGTGTCCTATGGGATGATCCACAGAGGCCCCTCCTCTCAACCCATAGGACCCAAAGGCCCCCACTAACAACACCACAGGACACCCTCAGAAGACCCATGTCCATTCTCTGATTAGTCACAACTGAGGCACAAGAGAGAAAGGGACACCTATTCAATATTAGGAAGGTGGTCATAATGTTATGCCTGATCAGTGAATTAATTAAATATTGATCAAATGCAGCAGTCCAGTTAATTTATGAAGAAAACTGTAAGAAATATATTCTCTACTGAGATACCCAATTCTGAGCAGGCAGTATGTTGGACTACTTTAAATTCATCAATCTCGGTCCTATTTTCTCTCATACACACACTTAAGGGAGAGAGAAATTGTCTATTATTTGGTAATAATCATTTTCTTTCTTCTGATTGATGTTTAATCACGCAGATTTCCTCAGAGGGTTGAATTTAATTTCCTTTTTTTTCCCCGTCTGCGTATTAGTTCAGACTTTTCTTTTCTTCCGCGTTATGATTGGAAGTAACATGAACACGTCTCTCTCTCTTTTCTTTATTATGGTAATCCTTGTTTTTCTAAGAAATCTAGTACCTTCTTCTCGGTTCCCCCCACGCCTCACCACTCCTCTGCCGCTTTCTTCGTCGCATGATAAAACGGGAAAGGTTGAGTTTAATAG
>JASGAT010395448.1:27939-40852 GCA_030220025.1 Chelon auratus
GTTCAGACCCCGTTAAATTTCTTGTTGCTGCTGAATGAAAGTTTGTCCTTGTAGTCCTTGCCAGATTCGGTGTTGTTCTACGTTATGAGAAAAAAAAAGTTTTAAGGAGACTGCAAGTGTCTGTAGAGGTGGTGACTAGCACACCTAGAGCTTACATTAAGACGGCAGATTATATTTTATGTTGATTTTTGGATTGATAAGAAACCTCTGTGGCACAAAAACACAACTTTTCTTCAAACATTAAGAATGCTTGGACTTGAAGGTCAGGCATTATTATAATCAGCTGACGATTCCTTACAAGCAGATCTGATAAATACTCTTATAATCTTGTTGGAATACTCAACACCCATGAACTGCTCTTGACAACTGGCTAAGGATCTGAAAGGAAGCACAGTAATGCCTTCAAAGCAGCACTTGCAAAATACATGAAATTGCTACCAGCTAGCAATTTACACTATCTGAAATGTTATTAAGAAAATGTGCTAATGGGGAGCTGGTAAACCATAAAACTTTCAGATAAAACTACGTGTTCGTTGGCAGCAAATAAAAGCCAACCTCTATGTATTGCTGCGAAGGGTCTGCACAAGGGTTTAGCTGGCACAGCAGCGGCGGTGCACTGTTCCACTGTGCTGCGCCTCACGGAGGAGTCATCAAAAGTAAACCTATTTGCGAGTTCAAATTGAACTCTTTGGCTAAATTCACCGAAGGTATGTTTAGAGGAGGAAAAAAGAAAAAAAAGAAGCAGCCTTTGATGAATAGAACACCTTGCTAACGGTTCAGCACGGGGGTGGAAATATTTTGTGCGGCCGCCAGTGGCATTGAAACGTCGCATGAATAGAGAGAAGAATGGACCCCGCTAAAAATCTGCAAATTGTGGATGCAGATGCCACGCGCCCATTCAGAGAGGCTGGCCTCTACAGGAGGACGCTGTTCAAAAGCAGACCTGAAAATACACCACGAGCTACTCCAAGGAACGGTGTTCGTCAAACACATGCTGTGGATGCAGCATGAACATACTGCTCACTCGCTAAAACATAAGGTACACTTGTGCAGTCCTGCTCTGAATCCCCCTTCAGGACTTTCATAATGTTCAGTTTATGTTTAAAAGTCAAGTCACACCATCAAATTAACATTTATTAGTCCTGCCATTAGCATGTAGTAGAGCTCTAATCTTGGCTGGCATGTTCCCCAAGAGCCTTTCACACTGTTGAGGGGTAATTTTGTCCCATTCTTCTTGAATTACTGCTTTTAATTCTTCTAAATTCTTTCGTTTATGGTCTGAAACAGACCTTTTTAATAATGCACCACATATTTTCAATGGGGCTCATATCCGGGGATTGAGGTGGCCTCTGTAAGACCTGGATACTGTGCTCCTCCAGCCAAGTTCTACTGGCCCTGGATGTGTGGCAAGGGGCATTATCTTGTTGAAACCTCCAGTTTTTGACAGTCTTTGACGGAACAGTGCACGCCCAGAAAGCAGCATGTGGGTTTCGAGAATGGCACAATACTTGGCAGAGTTCAATGTGCCATCACAGACAGTGAGATGACCAACACCAGCAGCACTCATGCATCTCCAAACCATGATATTGCCACTGTGCATGCTGGAGATAATGCTTGGCGTGGCATTCTGCGTACCCTCACATTAGCAGGAGGAAGATAAAGCTGGAACCTGGACTCATCTGACACAGAATCTTCTTCCAGTTCCTGGCAGTCCAGTTCTTGTGTGCTTGGGCCCAACGACGCCGAGTTAACCTCTGTCTCTCACTGACCAGGGGCTTCTTGACAGCCTTGTAGGACCTTAAGCCATGATCTAAAAGTTGGCCACGTACCGTGCTGGTGGAACACCGGACACCAGTTTGGTTTGGCTTCTCAAGCTCCTATGATGCCATTCTGCAGTTTTCCCTGCACGTGCAGATCAGGATGCAGTCATTTCTTGCTCAAGAAACTCCTGGACGCCCCAGATCTTGATTTGTCTTCCAAGCTGTTGGTTCATCTGTATTTCTGCAGAGTGTATCCAACTGCTGAAGGACTGCATCTGCACTTCCTCAGTATCATATCTTCAGGCGTTTTTCCTGCGTTAGGTTCCTTGTTTTAGTCATTTTTGTCTCTGAAGAACTTTCAAATGTGCTGGCTTCATATAGACACAGAGGACGGCAACAAAAATGATGACTTTTAATAAAAAGCATGATCTTCATTAGTGGATCACTGGTACCAAAATGACCCAATACTCGCAATTTCTCATGCACTTTTATGGAACCAATCAATCTTAAGTTTTTAATGGCTTTTTTAGGATTTGTTTAGTATTTCGGCTGTGACTGTACTAAAAGAAATTGCACTTGAAGATCTAAGAGTGAGTGTATCTCAGAACTTAAACAGAAATACTTGCCTAAAAGGGGGTTTAAGTAGTTACGTAGTAGTCCAAGCCTTAGCATGTGCCACAGTGTTTTATTTCCCTTTATTTTCTTTAGAGCTGTACATTAATATTTAAAATAGCTAATGTTTATGTGGGTTTGCTGCAGGGGATTGTACTTCAGTATACTTCTAAAATCAACAGATCATGTATTCTTTTCCCAGGGCTATCAGTCTTTTTCATGAACTGTACGTGTTTCTGAATTGCACGTAATTCTTCAAAAAGCCAGCAAATATGTGCTCAAGCCAAACAGTCAGTCATATCTTTCGGAAAGGTCTGGGCCGCTGTTCACCTCTGTACCTCTCCCACTTAATTGTCTGGTTGATTATTCACTTCTCACTCTCCCTTTTTTTTTTTTCTTCTTCTCGTTCTCCAGTCTAATCAAGGCGCACAAACCCCCACCGGCCACACCGGGCAAGCCCAAGAAGGCTACCACCTTCCAGGAGTTCGAGAGCATCACAAGCGATGCCTGGGACGTCGGCGACGACGACGACGAGCTGCTGGCCATGGCTGCGCAGAACCTCAACATCGAGGTGGTCATGGAGACGGCCAATAAAGTAAACAAACAGATGCGCTGGCTTGCTGTAAAACAATTAAGCCCGTTGCACGTTTCTTCCTGGAAAAACTTGTCAGTCCTTAAAAAAGCATTTACATGAATGTTATCACCTTTTAAACAGAAGCATGTTTTCCTGACCGGTCGTAAACTGTTGCCTAATTTGTTTTCTGTCTGTAATTATGTAAAAACAAATGCTCCAGATAGATGTTTTAAGCTGCTACACATCCCACAGTTTGTATTCATCATAAGGGAGTAGCTTCATTCGGCTACTGCTCACCAGTGAAACACCGTCTCCTTCTGTCACCCACGCAGGTGATTGAGAATCACAGCAAGCAGCAGGAGAGACAGAAGCTGGATGACACGACAGAGCTGGATCAGAGAGAAGAGGACACAACGCAGGAGGAGGTGGCGGAGGACGAGGAGGAGGACGAGGAAGAGGAGGAGGACAGGGGGGACGAGGGAGACGTGACCAGCCCGGAGGTGTCGTTTGCATCCCAGAGCAGCCCTTACACTGACGGCCGCTTAGTGAAGTCCCACAGCGAAGCTCCCATCGGGTCACCGAAAGGTTAGTGAGAACCTTTTCTCAGCGCCCAGAAAGTTTTTTTTATTCATTTTTTTTGGCTCATCTGCATACTGAAGGGATTTATTTTAATGATTTAAATTTATAAAATCAGTTTCTCATCAGCTTTTATTTGCTTATGTCTCACACCTGCTTTGTGTCACCACATTCAAACAAAGATGCATTATAGCGCAGGGAAGTCTAAATAATAATAAAATAAAAATAAAATAACTGGCAGATGTTTTCAGGGCAGTGCTGCTGACTGCTAATGTGTTATGAGCAGTGATGGGAATAACGGAGTTAAAATAAACAGCGTTATTTTTTTCAGTAACGAGTAATCAAATTAATGACTATTTTCTCGTTACCGACACTGAAATGTGATACGTTACGTTGCGCCGTCAGCCAGCCACAAGAGCTGCTAAGGTGTTTTTCCCCCCTCTGGGTGGGGGNTTTAAACATATATATTTTTAAAAAAAGTAATGCAATAGTTACTTTACCTGGTAACTAGTTACTTTTATTGTGGATTAAGTAACTAACTATTGGGAGAAGTAACTAATCAGTATAATTAATTACTTTTTAAACTTTTTAACGTGCCCAACACTGGTAATGAGTGGAATTGCTTGTGGTTGTACAGATTACTACTGCTACTGCTACTTCACTGATTTCAGTTGAATTCCAATTAAAAGTTAAATGATTTATATAAAAAGAGCTTCACCTGATTAGTGGTCTTTAACTTTGAGGTGAATCGAATGAACTGCGTTGAGTTAAATCGCTTGGACAGACTTCAGTCATCCACAAGGGGAATTGCTTGGTCACAGTAGCTTAGTTGCACATTAAAAAAACACTCTTGAAAACCACAAGTAAAGAGTAAAATAAAGCTAAAATAAGATTAAAATGAAATAAAAATAAAATATAAGTAAAAATCTAGTAGAATAAAATAGTGTAAGCAAAAAATTGCAAAATTAGCAATTTACAAAAGGCATAGAGACGGAAATAAATCTATATTAAATACATAGGGATGAGAGTAAGGTGCAATAATGTGCATTAACATGGATGAGATGTTACAGAAAGGTGAGTTGTTGTCCAACTGGACAGAGTAAGGTATGAAAGAAGTCCTGTAGTGTTTTCTACTGTCTTGTCAGCTGAGCTGGATCAGTCTGTTGGACAATGAGCTCCGCTGCCCGCTGTAGTGGATGTGACAGCTTGTCCACGATGGAGAGCAGTTTGTCCAGTGTCCTCCTGTCCCTCACCTCACTGACACAAATGTCTCCACCTCTCTGCCGATCACACGTCCAGCCTTTCGGATCAGTTTGTCGATCCTACTGATGCCCTTTTTGCTGGTACTTCTCCCCCGGCAACCACAGCAAAGTACAAGGAGGTTGCAACAACAGACGGGTGGAGAGTCTCTTTTAATGCATGCAGCAACTCGCTGCATGCATTAAGAGACCTGAGCATCCTCAGGCCCTTCTTGTACACAGCATCACTGTTGTCCCTCTAGTCCAGTCTGTTGTTCACATGGATTCCCAGGTGCTCGTTGCTGTCCACTACTTCCACCTCCACGCCCTGGATGGTGATGGGCTCCACTGGTGTCCTCTTTGTCCTGAAGTCAGTGACCAGCTCTTGTCCACATTCAGGAGTTGGTGGTTTTCCTGGGACCACTCTATAAAGTCAAATCAAAGCTTAAAATTAATTAAATTAAGCTTAAAAAATGCCCAGTCAGCATTTTAGCAAACCTCTCAGTAGGGCTGCCATTAGTGATTATTTTTTCAGTCGATTTGATACTACTTGATGTATCTATTGATTATTTTCTGATAAGTCGATTAATCTGTATCCTTACTTACCACTAAATAATTACCATATCATCTACTATTAACCCTTTATTTAAACATTTTCTCTAAATAATACTTGTAACTTGAAATATAAGAAAGAAGAACCCATTTCAAACTTTTACCAAATGATAATATTCAAAATGTATTCAGTATAGACCTAATTAGGAAGGATGTTGTTTACTATATTCTGCCACTAATGAGGGTAGATAGTGTTGAATATGATTTAACTTTAATGGCTTGTGCTAATTTTAATTGAAAATGCAGCCGTATTATTTATCCGCTTAAGGTCGCTCACACCCACTTAGAGCGCAACGTCGTTGGAAACCTACGCCGTTCAGTTTTATGGGCCTAAATACGTGAAGACAAACTGCTCATAATGACTGTACTGGACAGCAGCGCTGCTAAAGAGCCAGCTGCTCCAGGGAGTCTTCTTTGAGTCCTTGTCTGAAAATCAATAGATGAGGACACAAAGAAAACGAGTCCGAGGCACTGAACACTGAACAACTACCAATAAACAAACCAAAACCGCAGAAATGATCACCGGGACACAGACGTCGGAAAGTCTGCGGGTCTTCTCTGCCGTGATGCTCGTGCGTGGCGGATGTGCGGCTGTGGTAGATCATTTAATTTTTACAAAGTGTGCATCTTATTGGGCCTCTGTTTGAAGAATTCCCTCACTTATTAAAATATTATGTGGTGAAGCATTTTTTCGTAGTGACCCTTGGGGGTTTTATTACTTTCCTCGCTTCACATCTTAGTAGCAGTAGAAAAGACACCTTCTCACCTCCTCTCTCAGCTCGGTTTGGGTTTGTGTCCTGTGAACATCCTGTCTTAGTGTCATAGTATGCAGCGAATCTTAAAAAAAAAAAATAAAATAAACACAGCAGCACTCTAAGGCACCCTGTATAACGTCACCCCTGATGCTGATGCTGATGCTGATGCTGTGAGTGTCTGGCTGGCTGTTGTCCTGTCCAGCAGGTCGTTTGCATGGCTGTCTGCTTTGCTGCCTGTTGCTCTGTTTAGATACAGATAGCAGAAGCGGCCCATTGCCTTCAGGCAGTTCCTCTTATCTTCTTCAGAAAAGGCAACGCACAGGCTGACAACACATTGCCACGTCATCTATGAAACAGGGATATATTCTCTTCTCTTCTCTTCTCTTCTCTTCTCTTCTCTTCTCTTCTCTTCTCTTCTCTTCTCTTCTCTTCTCTTCTCTTCTCTTCATTTAGATAATAGCACACAGCAATGCTTTCATTACTCAGCTGGCTCTCTTTCTCTCTGTAGTCGCTGGCGTAATTTCAATTGTCTTCAAAAATACATTCTCTGCCACTTTAATTGTCCGTGATGTTTGGGTAGAGTCCTCTCTGTTTGTGCACTTTAGCACGCATGTATTTATCCCCCTCCCCTATTTGTAATAATTGGCTTTGCTCTCTCTTTTTAATAGCCTTTTAAAACTTAAGTTATTAAATGGACTGTAAAAAGGGCTTATTGTTAAAGTGACACAAAAGGTTCTGGCGCGGAGAAGCTGCTGCCAGCTTTAATAATCTTTTTTAATTTTTGTAAGTGCAAATAAAGCACTTGAGAACAGATTTGTAGCTTTTTATTTGGTCTAGTAAAAAACGAAAAGGATATTAAAATCGGCAGCAATCCAGTTTTCTTAATTGCAATGGAGTGTTTGTGCGTTTGGGTGGTTCTGCTCCCGTGCTAAGAAATGTTGGCAGTGCTGTTGACGGGGCCCTTTTTATGAACTTTTTGTTTAGTGCTCAGCGTGACAGAAAGAGGAACCCAGTCCCGATCTCACCAGCTCGCTGTTGTCTGTGTGGTGCCCGTGTTGTGCCTTTGTGTGCGTCTTAATTTAATTTAATTTTTTTTTTTTTTTTTGAACACATCTGGGGGAACATGTGGCCCTCAACAGACTGAATTAATGTGTTTGTTTACCTGATGTAGAGGCTCCACAGCTGAAACAGAAATATTGCGCCCAGCGCAACGGCTGCTTTCCCTGAGGCTCGTTGCAAAACAAGCCACCAACAGTAACTACATCCACCGGCACCTGGAGAGATAAAGATATGTAAAATGAATGCTTTATCTGAAAGGCAGTAGTCCCGTTGAGTTGGGTAAATTTAAGGCTTTGTGACATGTTAGTGGTTCTCTTAAATTAAAAATAACTTGACTGCTACCATCCGGTGGACGGTTCAGATCACTGAAGGCCAGTACTGATAGACTGAGGAATGGCTTCTATGCAAGAGTCATACAATACTATTCATAATGTGCAATACATCCGTGCAATAATGTCATGTTTCATATAATCTCAGTGTGCCAATGTGCAATATACTTTCTCACAAATAAGTGCAATAACTTCAAATAATGTGCAATAACGTGACTTATTATGTGTGAATGGGGTTGTCATGTCATGTTAGTGTCTATAGTTTTGTTTTTTACTCTAGTTTTTTACATTTCTTTTACTTTTTACTTATTTTTTTATTGTAATACTTCTACGTCGCCTAAGGGGGACCTCAGGTCACCTCAATTTTGTTGTACCTGTACAGTGACAATAAAGATATTCTATTCTTTTCTATTCTAGTGTGACAAAGAAAAAAGAAAGACTTTAAACCGAAAGAGTGGCACACTAGTTTAACAGTGATAACAAGTTATATAGCGGGCAAGATAACACATGAAGCTGCTGTGTATAGAGGTTACAACTAATCATTGACAGTCACATTATGTCATGTTGTTACAAGGACATTAGTAGTTCATTAATAATCATAATAGCCCTATCAGAAATCAGAGGCCTCTCTGACTGCTTCGACTCAGACTGGCCTCATCCAACCCGATCAGAGGAATTCTTTTATCATTTGATGACGTGTTCAGTCAGAAGACACTAGCACGTAATAACCGTTTCTGTCTCATTTCCCATCTCATCTGTGTAATCGATTTGCACGGAATCCGTTGACGCGTCTCAGTGTTTTACTTTCAAACACAGTTATGATGCCTCCCGCTGCCAGCCATGCTTTAAAAGAGACTTTATTAAAAAAAACAAACAAACAACAAAAACAGCCAGATCCTATCGGCGCAAATGCTGATTGTTGCTTGTTGTGTCCTCATCTGTCGAGTTTCAGATAAGAACTCAGTAAAGACTCCCTATAGCAGATGCTAAAAGATACTATGGCAACACTTGGGCTTATAAAACCAAGCCGGGGAGACCTACCCTTAGCAGATAAAGGGGACAAATAAAGTTTTCTGAATGTGAATAAGTCATACTGGTGCATTTGCAATTACACTCCACACAATCCAATGAAATCAAGTTGTGTATCTGTCTTGGCCATCTTGCTCTATTGGAGACGTGTAATGATTTGAGTGGAATTGTCAACAGTGGGGCAGAACCACTTTGTACAAAAACACATCATTTTTTAGCACCCATATGAGCAGTGGAATGCTAATCTGAGTTATTTCATTCGGTTGAGGTGATATTGTCCAAGTAAACATAGTCAGAGATGTGTCGTGTTGATGTTTCTCTAAACCTTCTCTCGTTCTCTTTTCCATCGTTCCACCAGATGCAGCAGGTGAGCACGCAGCCCTCCACAGACAGCGGTCGCTGCCCCACCGGCCGCCCGTCATCCCGCTCGTGGCTCGCATGGCTGACCAGAACACATCTGGCACCCCGGCGATGACCGAGAGGGAGGCGTCCCGTCTGGATAAGTTCAAACAGTTGCTGGCAGGGCCGAACACAGATCTGGGTAAGAGATACTCATCCAGCAGTCGCCACTTATCTGTCAGCGTGTGCTACAATATTTCTTACTTATTTCACCAGTCTGGGCACCGCTCTGTCTCGCTCTACATTTCTCTGTTCTGTTCTTGTCTAGCTCTTTTCTTTTTGCTCTCTTGTTCGCTCTTTCACTTCTCACTCTCACTCTGCCAGCTGTGCTGCGCTTTTAACGATGCTGTGAGGGGGAAAGTCATCCAGCCATCTGGACATGCAGATTACAGCGGGGAAAAAAATACCATCAACAACAAAAGCAAATGACAGGTCTTTGTTCTAACCAAACGACAGGCCTTTATTGTTTATCCAACCCCAGAGACTTTGTTTGCTACTGCTGCTACCCTAGTGGCCATCAAATCCTTGTGGGCCTCACTCTTTACAGTTGACTTTTTGTCCTTTGCACAACTAACTTTTGTCTGCACATCGACTTGTTTCATCAGTAACTTTATTCCAAGTAGATAAACTATTTTAAAGTAGTCATCAGATGAGTTGATAGCCCGAGTGCACGTGATAAACGCTGAGATTCAGTTTATCATTAGTCAGTAATTTACTGTATCTTCTACATGCTGAAATGTTTCTGATCACATGCACCTTAGAAGTCAATAGGCCCTGGCTCTACCCTTTGTCAACCCTAGATTTCCTGTGTTACTCTTGCTAGGTAAGACAAACTTTAGCAATGTAGGGTCAGTTCACGTAGAAAACTCAAAACAGTCAGCCGTCAAGTGTTGGTACAGCATAGGAAATAACCACATATTAAAACTGAAAACTAATGAAAAGGCTCGTAATTTTTCCAGTGTCTGCTAAAGTTAGCATGGTTGCTAACGTTAGCTGTTTTGCCTCCACCTTACCTCCAGACGCGATTATAAGTTTTCAGTGTTTTTCTATAGGAATGAACTCCCAATCGAGTAACAGTAGCAAAGGACATAGGGACATGACAAATGGTTGTAGCCCTCTGGTTGGTGGTCAGCAGACTGATCAAATATATATATTTTATATTCATAATCAAATTGCAGTCTTCTTGTGTCAGGGGATTTGCGCATGTTGTGAAAACGACCAAAGAAAAAAATATTGCAAGAAGTGTTGTCCCTGGGACCTCAGTCAGTTTTTAGAGCACAAAGACTGACTGGGATTTGTATGGATTTATTGGAGGAGCGAGCACTTTTTAACTCCAATCTCTCTTAAAAGCCCCCATGCTTTCAGATCTGTGTTAAGATTAGGATGCGTACCTGGCTGTGTGTTGTGTATTTCTGGTGAACTGTGGTTGTTAGGTGGCCTTGACAGAAAGGGATGAAGTGCAGTGCTTACCTTCCCTAAGTACCTTCCCTTAACCATCTTGTGACAATGCACTGTTCTGCTGGGAAACCATTTGACCTAGTATTCGTGTGGATGTGACTTAGACCAGACCAGGCACCCCCACCCCATAGCAATGACACTCCTTGATGGCAGCAGCCATCCCCAGCAGGATGCAGCCTGACACAGACACAAAAACGGTTTAGGAGCAACTAAAAAAAACAAAAAAAACATGAAGAACAGCACAAGGTGTTGACCTGGCCTCCAAATTCACTAGATCCCAAACTGATCAAGTATTTGTGGGATGATCGACAGAGGCCCCTCCCCTCAACCAATAGGACCCAAAGGCCTCCACACCTGCCTGATCGGCGTATATGAGAGAGACTGTTGTTAGATCATTTTTTTTTCAAACCTTTCCTCTTTTGTAAGTAAACTTTATGACATTTTTAACTTTTTGGTTTTATACTCTATTCTATGCTTCCTACATCTCTTCCTTATAATTGATATTAATATCTGCACTGCAAGGCTTTTATTTTTGAAACGTTTGAATTAAAATCCATCTGGTCATTTGTTTTTGACGCTGATAAAATTGATGGAAATGACAAAAATTGGATTACACAATCAGGGGCTTTATCTCCGACTGTTAATTATTCACATGTTGATCAACTGCAAGAGCGCAATCTAGCACCTAACAGCGTGTGAATCTAAAGTTAACCTGATGTCCTTTTTGACAAAAACAGACAGACATTTTGGTGTGTTTTTTACTTGATTATAACTAGATTCACTGGAAGGCTTTTTCTTGTGAAATATTAAGGTAACGTCACTGATAGTGGTCTTCTAAAACTGATAGATAGCGTTACAGGTAACAAACAAACAACAATTTTTGATAGTGATGCCTTTGACATTTAGGGAACTGTGACAAAGATATTGTTGGGTATTTGACAGTAAAAAAAAAATCTGAAAATCAGTGGTTTCGTATGGAAAAAGTACTTAAATGAATAAATATTTGGTACTTTGCTTTTTGTAAATTTTCAATACGTATTGGCTTACATATAGTGGATGCAAAACATCCAACCCCTCCCTGTTAAAACAGCAGGTTATTGAGTTGTAATACGTCAAATAAGCCACAGATTAATAGATCTTTATTTAAAACATTCCATCCTATGCATTGACTGAAAATGAGATGCATAGTTTAAATAGAAGTGGTAAAGTTTCCCCTTTGCTGTGCTTCCTACATGTCGATTACTTCAAGGTGCAGACACTGTGAGAACTGGCTAAAATGCAAATGCTGGATGTCCCTGTGTTTGAATAGCCCTCGGCGGCCGCTCCTCTTCGCCGCCCCGCGAACTTGTTTTGAGCAGAACAAACTGGTTCACAAGTCGTCAGCGTTAGTCAACAGCGTTTGCGGCCGCGCAGCCAAAGTGTATCTCGCAAATCAGCCGAGTGTCTTGAGATGTCACCCCCCATTAGGGCCTGCCAGGCATCACATGCCGGCTGTCTAAATTTAGTTTAGTCTCTGCGCCGTGATTAGATAGCCCAGAACGGGCGAGCCACGCTGCCGGCTGCTGGCAGCATGAAAGATGAACTTCATTCACGGGACGTAATTAAGTGAAGGATTGGAGGAGGAGAGGGGTGCAGAGAGGTGGTAGAGGGGTAGGAGAAGGATGGGGCAGATAAGATAAGATAAGATGAAACTTTAATGATCCCCATGGGGAAAATTGGGTCATTGCAGCACCGAAGAATGGTATATGGACGAGAAAGCAAAAAGAAAAAATGAAATTGTCAACTGAAGGAATCTGAAGGAATTTAAGCCTCATGTAATAGAAAAGTAAATAATGCCACGGGAATTGTAGTGCTTACTCTACACATGAGTGGATTCCAGTGGCTTTCATTTAAAAGTAAGATGACCATTGGTAGAAGGGAAGGTCGTGGTGTCTGCTCTGCGCCTGTGACACATTTAGAAATTCGCACACATACCAGAAGACACTGTCAGCGGGGATGATGCCCCCTCGCGTAAAAGGGAAATTTGACCGACTGTCCTTGAGCTCAAAGGACAGGGGGTGGCTGGGATGATCCATTGGCTGGCTCCTCACTGGAATGGTGTAATTAATTGCAGAGGCAGCCATTTTTTGGGCCAAGCCCCACGACATGTCAGGGCTGCCAGTCTCTGGAGTCCACATGTGTGTTTGTCCATGTCTGACTGTGTTGGTCAGTGCAGGGTTGTGTGTGACTTAGAAAAACAACCCGGCAGTGTCGGCCCCTTAAGCTCCCCGTTACAATTTAGCAAAGAGAAGTTTAAATGTACACTGTAAAACTTTGAGTGGCTAAGAAACCTACTTTACTTGGAGCCTGTAGTCTGGTGTGACTTAATTTGGATTTCATTATGGAGCGCGTTTAAACCGATACGAAGACAAAAATACCTCAACTGGATGGTCCTACACCAATGACAGCAACAAATTATGTGACACATGCTTCTTGACAAATGCCTCAATAGCTGTTAACTGTTTGGCCATTT